>JAQFYD010000925.1:0-14429 GCA_034694225.1 Bourletiella hortensis
GAAGGAAATGGAGAGCGAATGAGCGTGTTGCTTGGCCGCGTACTCGAATTAGTAGATGAAAGGGATGGGCGATAAATAGTTTAAGGTGGTGGACGAATCTATAGAAGAGAAAAAGGAGACGAAGAAGAAGAAACTAAAGGGAAGAAAAATGCGGGCAGTAAGAATAATTGACTTACTTAGATTATGGTATTCACAGAGTTTCCACAGACCAGATACGGTTCTCTTTGTGCGGGGAACTTCACTCCGAAGGACTGAAGAGTTGGAGGAGTCGACGAAAATTTGCTCCGTCGTCTTGAGCCACACGCTCGTGCTTATGGCAATGGTCACATTGATCACAGAGAGGACTGCTGCCGCCGGTGTCAACAACGAAAGCCAGCCGACGGCTTTCCGAGCTCGCTTTGGATTCACTTGATTCATTTCTTTCCCTCTCGCCTTTCTCAACGGCAGTAGTTAATAATCGTAATAATAAGAATAACAATTAATGATAATTTATTTTACCGTTAAACTTGTTATTCAACTACAAAACTTTTCACAGTCCAACAAGAAGAGCAACAAATGACACGTCCTCCCTCTTCTTCTCTCCTCTTCCTCCTTCCAATCCCCGTCGTTCCTCCTCTTCTCACAACTGTTTCCATCAGCATCAGCGTCCATTCCTCCACCGTCCTCCCATCATCAGCATAACCTGTAAATCACATTATCATCGTTAAGTATTTTGCAATAGCACCTTAAATTACATTGCTCTCTTCCATAACTTTACAACTACCAAGGCACTGGTATGACGATCGGACCACGGCAGCTGCAAAAGAAATAATGCTGGAGGTGCAGGCAGAAAAAAAGGATTGGGAACTAATTGCACGGTTCTGATTACAGGAAAAGAGAGAGAAAGAGTTGCTCTGTAATCAAAAGGCAAGAGACTCCCTGAATTTCTCCGTGCCTCCGGCCGCAGTACGACCACTCAGTACTTTCAATGGCTGCTGCCAGCTACCACCAACATTCAGTGGTGGTGGTGTTATTCAAGGAAGAAATTCCATACGAAGGAAAGCACAGAGAAGGATGTGACTATTAGAAAGTTGTGTGGAGAAAAAATGAGGGCATGACTTGAATGAGAGTGACGGTGAAAATAGGGAAGAAATTAGACTGTTTCTTCGGCACGACAAGAAGGAGCTGTCTGCTGCCCTGGTGGCAATTGATACTAATAATGCAAGTAAGTTGTACCGGCGGATGAAGAAGAGGACGAAGAAAGTGAGAGGGAGAAAGTAAGAAGACGGGAATGTAAGCGTGTGTTAGATAAATGGGGAAGCCATGAGTTATTCATTTCTGTTATTGGGAAGGCGCTGACACTAAAGTTGTGGGGGCGCAATAAAAAATATGTCTCAAAGACACCCTTTTTCTGTCCTTTGCCAGAAGCAAGAAAATTTATCAGTGAAGGCACAAGACCAAGACGACCAAGAGATGGCCAAAGTCAGCAGAAAAAAACATTATCTTTCCCATCTACTTTCACTCTGTATCATCATCAACATGATCGTCATCAAGAACAGCATTATTAGAAGCCAGTCACAAGACCAATAATAATGTCCTCACTGATTACACACAAGGCCTTCTTCGTCTCCCCCACCGTCATCCCATATATGGTCGTCATCATGAGGTAATTTAATTTATTTAATGGAACAATCGTTCCTATTTTATCTCCATGTAAAAAAATACAGTAGCAGCTACTACAATTACTGGTCCCACACGGAATTTCCGGACTCAGTTATTAGCCCAGCAGAATTTTCGTGCATCTCTCCCATTATTATTATTCCCTTGACAGGTTTTGTCCCTCACAACTTTTGTCATCAAAGCCCGCTAAAATTCTGCTCGTAAATATGGAGACAACTATAAAAAATCGGGAGGAAACATGTCACGCCACATTCTCTTAATTTATTTGTACTTTTAACCTTAATTTTTTGTGGAAATAGAAAAAAACCAAGGAGCGAGAGTTGCTGCCGCTGCGGAAGTTAAATTGGGCGTCTCCTTTTCTATGTGTAATAATGAGTTTTGGGTAGCTAAGCAAGCCTTAGGAAGGGAAGAAGGCGAGCCATGGACGACGAGTCATGATGTTCAGAATGATGATGATGACGATGATGAATACCTAATTCAAGAGGCATTCAGACAAGCGAGAGAAATTCCTTAGGCGGAGTGTAATTCAGGGAGTGAGGGAGTGAGTGAGTGTAGAACAAGAAGAGAGAAAGTCACCTCAAGCTATTACATGAACAGACTAAATCGCCATGGAAAATAATTGAGTTAAAGGAGCGAGAGAATAGCACGGTGTGCCTGCCTGGACTTTCTCCCATACATTCTACTCTTTTTTCACTCTCTTTCTGTCTTTCCCTCTCTATTCCTGTCACTCCTCGTGCCATCCTCATGCTAGCTTTAAACCTACAATTTTTGATGGTCCAAGTCTCCAAGTGTCAAAATTCCGCTAGTGTATGCTGCCCTTCTTCTGGTAGAAAAATTTAATGTGATGGAGTATGTGGAATGCGGTGGTGGGGAAAGATGGAGTAAATGAAGAGAATTCAAGTTTATATTAGAAGTATGCCCTGCTGCTCCAAGTATTTCAAGGACATTGAAGGAGGAGGGTGGGGAGGAGGAGGTGATGATGGTGGGATGATGAAAGGAATTCAACCTTGCGGCTTGTTCACTCACTCACTCACTCTTTATTACTACATCATCACCATTGCTGCAAGTCGCCATGAGATGACGATGATGATGGCGCTATACTATTATTATTAGTATTGAAGACGCTTATATTTTATACGGATGCTTCAAATCAGGCTCCTTCTTCTTCTTCTTTTCTGCACGAACATAGGGACATGACACTATACGGGGTTTCGGTTGAATGAGCAGAAAATATGGACTGAATACTGAAGCTCTATTGGATCAAAATGGCACTTCCCACACATAGCAGCCCATAATACGCCATGATTGATGATGCACCCTCGACTTTTCGCAACTTTCCTTGTCATCATCATCATCGTCATCATCCCAAGCTTTCTCCTGTAGCCGGAGAAAGCACGCAAGCAACCAGGCCGTTATTGTGAGTGAAAAGAGAATGGTGATACATCATCAACTTTCACACCAAAATTAAGCAACCGCTTTCACTTTATGTACTTTCACCACGTTACTCTCACCAAGAAGAAGAAAAAGTATGTACGGAAACAGCCGCAGGGGCATTCTGCACGACTTTTGCCCAGCATCTCACGTAATGAGAATTCCATCTAAAACTACTGCTTTCTCCACTAAAATCTTCACAGACTTGTCCCAAGTGTATCTGTCAAGCTTGGCTTTCTCCCCATTTCCACAACAACGGATTTAATAGGAAATTCTCTGCATTTTGCCACACAATGTACATTCGAGCTGAAATAATTCCAAGTTTATGGGAATTAACACCTAGTTCTCAAACATCTCAGTTTGTAAGAACAAACGTAAAGAAGTGTGATGAGGAGAAGGAGGGGAGCTAATGATAGCTACAACTATCATTTTGCTTAGGAAGGAGATGGCGGGAAGGCCTGGAGGGGACAGTAGAACTTTCTGCAGTGCATTTTTTATTAAAAAGGAATTTAGAGTGACAGGAAGAAGAAAATATGTTGTCACCCTGTGGCTCCATCAGGAGATAAAGAAGGGAGAGAAGAAGAAGAAGAAGGAGAAGAGAGACGTATGAGGGAAAAAGGGCAAGGTATGGAGAAATGTGGCGGCGGACGACTAAAATGGAATATGAGGGAAATTTCCGGGCTTAAAGGCTTCCTCACATGCCTATACAGCTTCCCTCCTAGCAATTGTTGTCAAGGGGAGAAAGTTGGGCTCTACGTATCCGGGGAAATATAAATAGATGATGGTGGCGGCGACACAGGAACAGCAGCATTGCTTTTATCCCTTCAAACTTATGCTTCTGTTGTTATTGTAGATACTACTACTGCTAAAGGTAGGAAGGACAAAGCGAAGAGTGAGTGAGTAAGTAAGCTACCAGGTTGTTGGGAATTTTCCGAACCTTCTTCGTCTCCTTCCCCTTCCTTTGCATTAGTTCACGTAATGTGATTTTATGTTTGGGATCATGTACTATAACTGCAAGGCTAACGGAGGAGGACGAACAGGACAAAGATACAGAGGATGTAACAACATATGCATTTACCAGCAGTCGCCTTTGTCCTCAAGAATTTTCTATCCTTTCTCGCTCAACGTAGCGCTTTGGGACGACGATGACGATGCAATGGTCCACACAGTAGTAGTTGCTCTGTCATTCGCCCTTTTTACTAAAGTAAAGAAGAGCAGTGGAAAACAGCACGGAGATACTTGGTCTACGGTTAACAACAACAGCCAGAAGATAACAAGAACATGTTTTCCTCCCGACCATTGCAATATCCTACGCTATTCCAATCCATCCACGTGTACACGCTACGCCTGCCTATGGCTGTCTCTCTCCGCCGCCAACGTCATGCATCAGTGGAAAATACATGACCATCCAGGCCTTTTTCCATCTCTATGATGACACACTACTCCAGTTCGCAAAAACTTGACACATAGCTACCTAAAGATGAGCAGCGCTCAGAATAATATTTCCAGCATGAATTACTTAACATAATTTCTTGCTAAAGACTGAGAGGGAGTAGATGAGGAAGTAGCTGAAGTAAGTGGTGAGGGATAAAGTATAAAGCCGTTGATAGATACTGAAATTATGTGCCGCCGTTGGCAAGAACGAAATCCGTCCTGGGGTTTAAAGTTTCTTGTAAAGTAAGAAGGAGAGTGTAAAAGTAGAGGGGATCGAGAAGAGACAAAGGGAGCGTTTACGCTTGCTGAAAGACGGGAAAAGGACATGAAACATGCCATCATTACTGTCTCCATAGGTCCTTCTCCTTCTCGTATAACTTTTAACACGTACAACAAGAATTACAACAACAAGTAACCAGAGATGCTGCTACTACATTCTTTGGCCCTTTTTCCACCATTGTCATTGCTGGCTCCCATTTCAAGGCGAGAGGTCCTTCACCTCAGCACAAGTGCTGGGTGTAATGTCCAACTGTGCTTCCATTACCTAAAATGTCTCTAAATGCAATTCCAATTCCTAGTATGGCCTTCTAAAGTCCTTGTTCTAGCAACCGGCCTCTTGTGAATAGTTTTTCCATGCAGTTCGCGTAATGCCCGAAAGTGACTGGACAGACAGACAGGAACCATTGTATTGGGTCAATCAAGAGATTCTTGGCAGCATGGAGAATTCCTCCAACTCTCACTCGCCATCGTTACGTGTGACTCAGCTTGCCACGGGGGGTGCATAACATCCTAACATGAGCGAATGATGCATGTAAAACAAGGTGGAAATAGAGGTGGAAGAAGAAGGATGAAAACCTAATTTCTCCATCTCATCATCACATGCTACGACTGCTGCTGCCGCCGTTAGGAAAGTCAGTGGAAAATGGGATGAGCTGGTAGAAAGAGGAAGGAAAAGCAGACGTTAGAGCATTATTGGGGAGTCTATGGTACAAGTGGAGAAAATTGCAATGTAAGACTTTATTGGGAGTAAAACAAAAGCGAAGAAATTCAACATCATCTGCCACCAGCCAGACACTTGAGTCTCCTTTTTGTATAAAGAAAGAAGGAATCAAGCCAACAAGTAGTAGCGATGAGAAGGGAAAGGAGGGTGAGAAAGAAAGAGAAAGAGTGAAAAAAAGAATCATTTCCGTTTCCACGACGAGGAGGAGGAGGAGGAGGAGGGGAAAAAATTGGAAATTAGATTTCTCATCCAAGAAAAGCTGTAGAGCTTCTTCTTCTTCTTCCTGTAATTTTGAAGGTGAAAGCAGGAGAGAATGCAGAAAAGATGTTGAGTTTGGATATAACTTTTGCAGACAGACAGTCAGGAGTCAATCTGGAGCGTCATCAAATTCAGCTAGAATAATTCTCTACCTGTTATTTCTTCATTTAAATTACCAAAAGAAAAACCAATTTCCTCATAAAAAAGACGTTTTTGTCTCACAAAATTATAATTATCGCTACAGAGACTAAATCAGTGGAGCTTTTCCTTGGAATTTTCATTACAAAGTTCAAGAATGAAACAAGATGGAAATTTATTTTACATCCCATTTATTTGCGGTGGGAGCATTGAGACGGCAAACTGCTGCTGTTACTTTCCTCTTATTTTTTCCTTTCAAACCATCACTGTTAAATTTATTCGAGCATCACTACCACGATGATCATGATGGCAATGGAGTAAAAAGGGAAGGCGGGGGTTGGGAGGAAAAAGATTTTAGCTACAGCACGAGGAGATCCACAGACCTGGCGGTAGGCTCCTCTGTGTCATGAGTTGGACGAGAGTAGTATTAAATGCATAAGAAAAAACATGATCTCAAATAGTACTCCCTCAACTTCCGCATGGTAGTTCTACGGAATTTACTTTCATCTCTCTTTCAGTCGATATTGTATACAACAAGATGAGAGGACAGAGTGATGAGAGAGAGAGAGAAAGCCTACTTTGACGGACGTCGAGAGCAGGGTTCTTCTTTGCTAACAGCAGAAGAGCAGAAAGACATAGAAAATTCGGGATGCATGAATGAAAATGAATTTACCAGTCAAGCGGGACTCAAGTGAGAGAGGTAGAGATAGAGAGAGAGAGGGAGGCAGAGAGCGAATCGAGTCCAACATGAAAGTTATTGCATTCATAGAGCCAGACATGCAGAGTGAAAGTAAAAAACAAACTGTCCGCTTTCTACGGCTCAAAATTGTTATCTTAACTTTGGATCAAGCCGTAGAGCAGAAATAACAATAAAAAATGAGCGCAGGGCAACTTTCACATTTTTCAACCCCAGTAGTGAAAGTTTTCGTCTATTTTGGAGCGGGGATCATTGTTGTGCAATAATGCAATGCTGTCGTTTCAATGCAGCCAGATTGTACAATTTTAAGGTTCTCTGCAAATAACTGATCCGGAGAAGAGGATCGAGGTGGAAAATAGTGATTGCCGTTCCAGTCATAATTAGCAAGAAAACATGGAAATATCCAGAGAAATGAACTCTCTGAATCGAATCCTGAACAACAAGGATGCATTTAGTTTGGATTTTAGAATGAATAACAATTGTTAGCATTGTTTCCATATCCAGTAGCTACCCTTTCGCTGATAAACTAATGACAGCGGGATGGTTTCTGGATTAAAGTAATTAAGACTGCAATGGGTTACTGCTGCTGGTGAAAGGAGTTAGATGAATTTTAATTGATGCTGATTGTAACAAACTTACTTTTACTTTTGGGATGGACGAGGACTACAAGAGTAGTTTGAGAAAAGAACGATGGGTCTTCTCTTACACTTTCACCTTAAATGAGAGACGACGACGATGATGATGATGAGGAAGAGAAATACGACGACGACGATGGGAATTACACTATTATGGAGCACAGGCTAAAATTACTTTCACTCACTCATTCACAGAGAAATTCAAATGAGGCAGGAGCAATAGCCGCAGCAGCAGAGGAGAAGGAAGAAAACTTGATTTTGTTTTTGTTAACAAGAGCAACAAGAATCTGCTAAGAAAAAGTAGAACAAGTTTTCCCCTCTTTCTTCTCTTCTTATTCTCTTCTTTTTAAGCTCCTTGAAAACACACAGAGCTCTTAATTTGGATTCCAAGTAAAATTCTCAGCTCTCAGCTTCTCAGGAAGAAGAGGAACAAGGACTGGGTCTTTTCATAGCCCACAAAATAAATTTCCACTTAAATCCTCCTCGTCGTGGAGAAGAGCAGGCTATTCACACAATTTATTTCACCCTCTTCACTACTTGACCGACAGAGCAAGAATATTCAACAAAAAGGGCTGATTTTCTCATTTTCTTACTAAGCAATTATTATTTTTACTGGAACAAGGACAAATTTCTTATTAATCCTGAATTATAACTCGTTCAGGATTCAATCGCTGGTCCCCAGAAAAATCAAGCGGAAAATTTGAGGAAACAGTCTTGATGAGCATGACGAAGAAAAGTTGAGGACTTGTTCGGGGAGAAGTGAGAGGAGAGAAGGAGTAATAGTAGATGTGTGTAGTAAAGCTGTGTTGAGCCCGCAAGAGTTTTTCTTTTACCACCACCGGAAGAAGAAAAAGAACAAGAGGAGGACTTTGTTCCAAGTTGAATTTTATGGGGGCAAAGTATATGAACTTTGTTGGTTACCGAGGATGCTTTCCGACTGCTGCTGCTGGCGATGGTGGTGGTCGTCACAGTGTTTAACTTTGCTGTCCTGATGGTCAGTAATACGACGACGACTACTACTAGAAGAGACTGAGCTGAATAATAATAAAAGGGGCAGAAGAAGAGAAGGAGAATTATTGTTCTTTTTCTTTTCATTGAGGGAGGAAATAATTGTGGGAGCTTCTTCTTCATTCTGCTCTTGACTATGTTTCTTGCAGGACTGAAATGTTCCGTGGCAAGCCAACCGTTCATATGGAGCATCAAGTAGAAGAGTCAGGAGGATTCTGTTTCAGCAGAAGCAGACGAGACGACGACTCATCCTGCCTCTTGCCACTCTACAGTTACAACAACAACAGTGTAAGTTCCTTGCTTTCAGTTCAGAACGCATGCCAGATGTACATGTATTCATTATGCTATGCTTCCACAGTGCTACAATACAGTACAACTTGTCAATAATTCTCAGTTCAAAGGCTCTTAATTCCATGCTAGCAGAAGGACAAAGTTTCTTCCATGTGTCGACTACTTGTTCATTTTTAAAGCGCTTATCATCATCATCATCATAATAAATTCTAGCTCTTCCCAAATTCCTCTTCTTATTCCGGCCCATCAAAACCTGCCATTAAGTTAGTTATTGTAATAACGCATAATCAAATTCTTCCAAATCTTGGCCCCACTAATTTCCACGACAGGGCTATGAAGCAGGGAATGGGACAGATTTTACGCACAATAATCAGATTCCTCAAACGGAGGTCTACACGGAGAACCTTTTGGAAATATTCATGGAACTGCCTCTTCTGGTAGTCTAATTAATGTGACAGGCAATGCAGTGAGGGATGGCATGTCTTCTGACGGACTAGTTCCGGGAATTAGTTCAGGCTTGACAACTGCATCAGCATGAATTTGCCTGGGGAGCTCACCACCTCCGAATCGTGTCATCACGTCGCTCATATCCGCCTGTTGAGTCTCACATTCTGCTGCTACAATGACCTGAATGAAATTCCAGTAATTTGTCAGTCCTGAAACCAACTCGAGACAATGAATAATTATTATTTTCATGGGAAAATACTCATTCCTCCCCACCTTTGGAGTCAATCTGATGTACACCTCACATAATCTTGCGATTCACATATTTTTTTTTTATTTTTTTCAAGTTTTATAGAAAGAGAAAAAATAGGTATTAACATCCAATAGTTTTGATGGATTTTTGAAATATTATTGTTATTACATTGCGGTATGCGCCAAGAAAGAAAATTTTTAGTGGTAGCAATAATAATTAACGAACCCCTTCATCTCCTCAAACAAAAACAAAAAATATGGTGGACAAGTAATGAATAAATTCATTCATCAAAACCATTATTCTACACTTTACAACACTTCTTCGTACTCACAAGTTGTCCGTCTTGAGGGAGAAATGCAGGAAATTTGACACAATTTGGAACAGACAACAACTAACGACGAGGCTATTATCAGAGGCCGGAGTGTCGGGAAATCTCAAAGTGTAATCAACAACAACAATAAGAGCAAAACCTTGAATAAATGTAAATACAAAGTGTTAGCAAATCAGTCGTCGGCCCAAATATATTAGCGCTTCTTGGAAGAAATATTAATGTTTCCTATAAACGCCGATCCACCGATGGACAACGGGGAAAATAAACTGGAAAAACAGAGGTGATTCGTATCACAAATCCAACAGCAGCGGCAGTCAGTCCATGTAGCCAGCAAGTCTCCAGTTTTCCACATTTTTTTCTACTGACTGCAATAATAAAATAAGTAACATCAAATAATGACTGTTCCCTAAGGCAAGACGAAGAATACGGAAGGGGCCAATAGCAGTCATGTGTTGTGTACTACAAAAGAATCAAAGTGAACATATCATCAGATGCACAAGGCGCATCTTGTTGGTTAAGAGAGAGCAGAGAGAAAAAAGGGCCAACCAACACCAATAATGACGGCACTAATTAAGTAGTTAATTTACATTTATTAATTTGCCAAAAAAGGCTTCAAAATTAATATTAATAATAATTGTGTCTACATTCTATAGAGGTGACTTTACTAGGCTTTAGAATAAACACACAACACCATCAAAAGTCATAAGGCTAAGCAGAAAATTAAGAATAATTATTAGCATTATTATTATTATTTACAAATTTACAAATAAGTGAAGGGAAAAGCGCAGTACCTTATCCATAATAATGTGCGGAAAAAGCCAGAACAAAATGTACAGCATTAAGAAGCTACTATCTGTGCGTCTGCCTGTGCGAAACGACTTACGCTACAGCAGGGATTATTATACGACTAGCATGTGGGTAACTCTTGTGTTATTAATCACACTTGGTATAATAGGTAGGACAGGTGGAAAATCACAAGTTTAAAACGCACTAATTTTTCAGTCAATTATTGCAAGTCTCTGCGTGCACTGGACTAGAAAGAAGAAGAGCGATCATAAAGTTGAAACATTTTTACAAAATAATATTAATAATTAAGGAGAACAGAAGAGGGAATGATTGATATCTACAGTGGTCAATTATATCGAGATGCTGAGATCTTCCTAATGGCGCCATACCTGGATAGTGTGGGTTCCTCATCCGATAAGGACGGCACTAAGAGAGAGCTAGAGCCTCCGTTGTTGGAGGACATAGCACTTTTTAATCGCTCAAAAAATGTAGGATGAGGTAGGTCGTTGTCTTGGCCAAAATCAAAATCAGCAACTTCCACGTTATACCTGAAATTACCAAGCATGGTTAATAATAAATTGTCACTGAATAATTAATCAACATTAAGAGAGTAAATAAAAATATTGTGAACCAACTTCTCTTGATGCTCAAAGTAATATGCGACCCCGAAAATAATCAAAACGATGGCGATAATGCTGCAAGATACGGGAACAACAATAATAGAGAGTTGCTGCTTCTGATGAACTTTATAGACAAAGACGGATGACTGATTGACCACTCGGGAAACGTCGTTGTTTATAATTACGAGTAAATTATAATGTCCAGGTTGGGAAAAGTATCGCGTGATGGGGAATTCACAAGAGTTAGTTACTGTAGGCGATTCACAGGTCTCGTTCCCCGTACGATTATATGAGCCAGGCTTGACCTGCCAGCAGTAAGTATACGGCCCGGAACCAGCACAGGATACATTTAAATCTAATAGCCGTCCATGGGGGAACCACGTTGGACCATTCACGGTGAAGTTCAGGATCGGAACTGTAAATAATTTAAATGTTGCAAATTGAAATCACTTTTAGCCAACTACGACGCATTTGAGAGGAATTTTATGGCTACCTTTAGCAGTTATATTTGTCTCGAAAAATCCAGTCTTTATAGCAGTTGTATTAGGGTTGGTCGAGTTGAACAGGGCAGTCACTGTGACATTCACGTAATAGTCACCTTCAGCCGTAAAGTTTCGCTTCAACACATTCTCGGTAGTGTTTCCCATGAAGCTGGTACTGTTGAACCAGGAGTAAGTCACATTGTCAGCCGTCGCTAGGAAATGAGATGGATCATGAACCTTGGCCACCAAATCCGTTTCGTTTGTAGTGGCGATCAAGTGATCATGGACTTTCATGCCACCCTGTCGCACGTCCAAACTTCCAGTGAAATTATCTGCACAACAATGGCACACATTTAGATTCTCAACAACTACTTAAATACAAGAAACGGAGATTGTAGCTGGAATGTGAATTTTTCTACTCACTCGTAATTGTATAAAATACAACTTGGGTATCCACATTGACCCAAATTCCAAAAAATTTGTAGAAAACTGTCACAGTAATGGTAAACCTCCCTTGGTAATGGTCTTTGGACCAATACGTAACAGTCCAATTGGAACTAAAGTTATTGGCCTTGTTCAGAGTTTCCTAATGATAATAAATAAAGCTTATGGCAGTCACCGTTACAACTAATGAGGTTAAATGGATTATTTTGAAAAGTAACGTACAAGCTTGTCTCTCTCGTAAGGCCAATTTTCTTGCCATGAAATGGAATATTCTTCCTTTTCAGGATTCTTGAGCGTAGCATAAAAATTTAGTGGCGAATCAAGAACAGCGGGTTCATCGCTAGTGACAACAAGATGCGGTGATGTTGATGATGAGGCTGACGATGATGACTCCAGTCTTAGTAGTACTATAACAACAACATAAACAAAATACACTTGAATCTTCCTTCTCAGGACCATAAAATATTCATTAGTTTATTCGTTAATTATTTACCAAAAATGATTCCGAAAAATTGCGCAGTCGATCCCATGATTACTTTTTAAATTGTAATTTCCTTATGTTGCACAAAACATGGTTAGGTCCGTCAGAAGAAGATACATAATAAAAATATTCAAGCACATTAATCAATGTAGACCACAACTGCTGCTGAATTCATTTCATTGACACACGGAAGAATTGGGTAATGGATGTAAATCTGAACTCTAATAATAATTTCTTTCCACGAGTTAAATTATCCACTCTGCAGACACAGAATAAGAGTCATTACTACACAAATGTTGCTATAATTCAGTCACAAGTTCAAGTCACGAGGAACAAGAGCACATTAGCAAACAGCAGGAGGAAAAGTAGCAGCTCAAAATTCAAAACTGCTCCAGCTCCAAAAAACAATCCACGGCTTACTTCTGCACTGTTACATCTTGGAAGACTGCTCACAAATCGGATGCAAAACTAATTATGAAACTGTCCATGGATTAAAACTACGACTTAATAATTCCTTGGTCTAAATTAAATAGTGATGATAATGACGGGCGTGGGAAGCAAATGTGACAGCGCCAGCGGTGACGATGATGATGAGTACACAATCCGTAGAACACTCTGACACTCGTTCCAAGATTATAAAATCTTTTCATAAAATCCTGGCATCTAATAGAGTGGAAAAATGATCTTGGAACGACCTTATTATTAATTGGAAGGATTGATTTCTGGGAGCTGGCGGATCAGTCAACAAAAATAGCAGTTTCGACTGATTCACTTTTCTTGCTGGCTATCTGAATCTTCTGCACTAATGGGCACTTTGTCGTACTCCTACTCAACTCGAACTCAAAATTTTTAAATCGAGGTAACTCAACTGAAACTCATGAGTTGCGCTTCGGCTATTTCATAACTCAAACTCTAACTCATGAGTTAACTCATATATTTGATTCCCGCGCATACATAAACCATAGAGTTTAGGTATAAATCTATGGTTTTTAAGGCGCGAATTTTTAAAATAAGCGGAGTTGTGAGTTAGAAAAATGCAACTCTAACTCTTACTCATGAGTTACTGTCACATAAGCCGCAACTCTAACTCAGAACTCATCAACTCAAGCATGAGTTACAATGTGAGTGGCATGAGTTGCACTGTAACTCATGAGTTAGCCCATAAGTGATCTTCTGAGCGATTTCCAAGTCCACTGTTTGAACATGGCGCGCTCCATTGGAACAAGGGATAAAGGAGCTCTGTGATTGGCTTACAGGGCGTGCCTTTCAGCCAATTACAACGAAGATGGCTCTTACAAATGGTGGACGGTGGCTAGTTGTCTGAGCCGAAGAGAATTAATGATTATAGCTCTGTTTTCCCCCTTAAAATCGCATCGCCAGTTTGTGGTCCAACAATACTACGTGGCCTTTTAATGAATATCTCAACAATTAAGGCATCCCGTCGCCTGACATTTTCCTAATACTTAAACATTGATATAAACGAGGTCACTACTTGTCTCCGTTAACTTGGCCTGTAAATGACTTGAAAGCAGTAATAGTAGATTATTTGGTAAATCCATGGAAATCTGTTCTGGATTCTTGTTATTTCATAGTGCTTATAACTACATGTTGAACCATTTCCGCTCATAATAACTTATAGGTCAGGGCAAGTGTAATTGGTCTTATTCTTCCTCTATAGCGAACACACGCAACAGCGCCTCCGGCTCTGGCGTGCCGTTTGAAATGGAACAAGTTGTCCGTTTCAATTATTCCGTTGCTTTTCTTGAGTAATATTGCTTTTTTCTTCTTGTTGAAATGTATATAAATGGAAGCAATAAAATCTTAAAAGGCCTTGGCTGTAGCTGCATTTCCCTCATCTGGTCGGTGAAAATGTGCTCTTGTAGTTGTAAATGCACCACTTGGACGAACATTTTCCTGGCCATTTACTGACGCATTGTGAAAGGAAAGTGCATAGAAACCTCCCAAGCCGAAAAGGTTTGCTGGGCCAACGTCGGCTCGCAAGTTTCCCCCGACGGTCGGGGGTGGCCGGCGGGAAAC
>JAQFYD010000926.1:0-14423 GCA_034694225.1 Bourletiella hortensis
ACATTCTCCGGGAAACTTTCTCCAGTAAATGTAACAGAATGCCTAAAAGTTTGTATTTCTCCAGGCTAATGTGTTGCTTGATTAAAATGAGGATTGCATAATGCTTCACTGAAATCCACCAATTCCTTTGATTTCTCATGACATATAATGAGCCGGAACTGCTCAAGCATTTAGGGGTGAAAGGCCCAGGCGAGCATTATTCAATGTTCCTAGTACAACTACTTGTGCATGGAATGAAGAAGTTGAGAAGAAAATAAAAAATAAATTAAATAGTAACTGTAAACAATATGGCGACATTGAAGCGAGAGGAGCGTCATTTTTTTCGAGATGAAAATGTGGCGGAGATTACCGCCACGAGTGTGAAAAGATGAATTCATTTGCCCAGATAAGAACACATGTGACTCAGGGATTTTCAATACAAGATTTTTCACTCAGATGATGATGATGATGATGATGTGAGCCGATGGGTGAGAGGAAAACAGTGTTGTTACTACATTCATCATCTTTATTATTATATTGTAAATATAAAACATGTTTCACTTTTTCAAACATTTCCATTAATTATTATAACCTTACGTGGAGTGAATTGAACAGGGAAAATCCGGAGGTGTGTTGAGAAAATTCCAGCTTTTTTCTCTGTCTTCCGGTAAGTTATATGTTATTATTGTTATCATTCTGTTTGTTATTGTGTATAGGTATATGTAGTTTACTTGTCATTATGATGACAGTTAATTTTTTTCATTATGTAAATATACAGAATATATCTTAATCGCCTTTCATTCCGTCTTGTTCCATACTTTGTTATGACGTAGTTATGTAATTTGTAAGTTGGGTGAAAAAATTTCTAGTTTCAGTCCGTTTCATGTTTTATTTGTTTTATGTCGACAACAGTTATTGTAACTTTTGTCAAATTAGTGGTGTTTTCAGATGGAATTGATAACATGCAGGTGATTGATTATTTGTTCTGTTTTTTTTTATGTTTTTAGGTACGAGGAGGGTTACGTACCGAGGGAAGTACAACGGGAGAGGAGAAAAGAGGTTTAAATGAGTTGTTGCGGAAATTTTTAAGATTTTTAAAATTATCATCATCAGCATGGTAATTGTTTTGTGGAAGGGAAATGTAGTAGTTGGAGTATTATTAAACTGAGGTTGTTTTGAATTATGTTTACTTGTTACAGAGGAGCTTGAGAGGACGAGTCACGTTCATGTTGTTAAAGGAGGATGTTTTTGACGGTGAAATACATGATGATGGTTCATCAGATTAGTGGCAGCTAACTATGGGGAAAAGAAAGAGAAGCGGTAGTTGGAGCAAAGGTGATGAGTCGGGGGCGAAGAAGAGGTAATTTGTTTTATTTGAGTTAAGAACAGATTACAATGGTTGAGAAATTTACATTGTCCTGTGCCTTGATACATCGATGTGATCAATTGCAATGTTTTAGTGATGACTGTGACAGTCAAGAGGAACTCGAGGGAGATTCATCAACTCCAAAGACAAGCGTGATAAATGGTAAGCCGTCACTTTTTATGAACGCCTGAGGAACATGCGTAAAAATTCAGTGTTCTCGTTTATTAATTAATTCATTTGGAAATGCCTTGGTTACAGTGCGATGCAGTGCTCGAGTGCAAGAAAAGCAAGAAAAACTGCGAAGGGAAGCATCTCCTAGTAAGCAGTGTCCAAGTAGTGAATCAGCTTGTCCAACAACTTCATCATTAGGAACAAGTTCCAGTAGCACTAATTACATGTGTAAGGGAAAGGCTATACCTGGAAGTACTGGTGACGATCCTGGAGTTCCGTTCTTGGTACCTGATCCCACTCCCTGTGGGAGCTCAGGCGGAACGAAGAATGATAATAATGGAGAAATTGATGGGAAAAGGAAGAAGCGGACATGGGAACTTTGGAGTCAGTATGACAAACAATTATTTTTTGAAGCTTTGAATGAGTTTGGCAAAGACTTTGATGCTATTCAAACTCATCTGGCATCTAAACTCAAGTCAAAAACAAAGACTGTGGAACCTACGCAAATTAAGAAGAAGGAGCAAGTTCGACATTTTTATTATAGGACATGGAATAAAATACAGAAATATTTGCATTTCCCTAAGGGTAAGCTGCAGTTTTATAATTTTGTAATGATTAAGTTAGCGGTTGATCGTTGGCATGGATACTATGTCAGCATCTCTATGGCAACATAATTAATTGTGTATTGTCCATTTTATTCCGCAGATATGAAGAAAGCATTTCAAGAATTGTATGGTTTAGTAAATTATGGAGAACTGAGGAAGAAGCAGCGATCATTGAATGGGAAGACTGCAGCCAAGCTATTGGAACTGGTTGAGAAGGGCTCTACGACGATAAAAGTCAAAGGGAAAACGTTACGAATAAAGACTCCGGTGTGTCAGGCCTTAAAGAAGATCAATAATTTGACTGATGTTGAACCCACTAAAGTTCCAACTAAAGTCGTCGTAGAATTACTACCCAAGGATGGAGCAGCTTGGTCAGTGGTGCAAAGTTTATCTCATAATCCCCGTGTCAGGTCCTTTGTGGCCCTTCAGCGGACGCTTGCCTCCATCATTACGTACTTAGAAGAGAGGTGGAAGAGCTCACAAGATCGAATTAAAGAGCAAATGATGGCAGCTTTTGGGAAAAGTTCCATTCGACGTCTCCGACTTATTCCTGCATCAAGAAGAGACTCGACTGTACCTGTATTCAAAGCCTATGAAACAGCAAGTTCCGCCAAGATATCTCTCAATGCATTTTCTCGAAATGTTCTTAATAAGGACACGAAAGATGGTTACGTGAAATTAATTGAGAAAAGGAAGCGGAAGAAGTCTGGTTCGATTGGAGCTGGCGGCGTAGAAGGAGCTACAGACTCAGTGGCAGAAGTAGATTGGAGTGATGCAGAAATGTATTCTGAGACCAAAGATGGAGGTTGTGGTGGTGGTGGCGGCAGTGCTTGCGGAGCCAATGCTGGAACTGGCTCATACAGTTCCCTTGCTACTCAGTTATTCCGTAATGCCTTCGGTGACAACACATTGGAAGTGAAAGGGATGCCGGATGATGAAGTTCAGCGGATGTTACAGTCTATCTATGATCTCCCCCGAGTGAACTCTCAGGAAGAGGAAGGAGAAGAGGAATTATTAAATGGGGACGGTGATGTGTGCCCAGATTCTGATGATTATCAAGCTGCTGTATCTTCCAAGGCTGGGAACAACGCTAGTAGTGTTGGCAGTGGTTGTTGTTGCCACCCAAAAGACGACGAAAAGACTGTAGTTGGAGGAGGAGGTACAGAACCTGAAGAAGTTTTCTCTACTGGGATTGAAGACGAAGTATTGCGCAGGGGTTGGACAGCCGAGGAGGCTGGGAGTTTGACTGTGGGTGAAGTTTACATGTTGGTAGGGCATGACGAAAAATTATCCTTTGAGTACGAATGGGTTGAAGCGGATGACTATGACAATGAAGCCAACAAGAGGACACGGATAATGTTGGATCGTCTAATAGCTGTGGCAAGAAATTTAAAAAAGAAAAAGCAGTCCAGACATAAAATATCCGGAACATCATCTGCGTCTTCCACTGCAGCTTGCTGTCCAAGTTGTGGTCATAATATCATGTCTTCCCCAGCAAGTGGAACCTCTTCCCTCATTCCTGGCACCGGAACTGTGGAACAGAACTCAGTTACACAGGCATCAGCAATGCCAGTAGGAGGAGGGGTCAGCCTTGTGACCCGAGCCCCACACTCTCCTGGCATGCCTAGTACTAAACATTGTAATAATGTTAGTGCTCCCCAAGTCCCGATAGTTCCAGTACATCATCAGTCAGTATCATTGTCCCCCAGCACGGCTTCCACCGTCCCGACAATATTTGAAACCTGTTTTGATACCTGTACAACGTCTTCATCATCCACCACAGGTTCTACCGCTACCCTTTCTACGTTAAGCCATGCACCTTCTTCATCTTCCGCAGAAGTGATGAACGAACCGCAGAAAATCAAAAAGATTACTCCCACTTTAGTATCTCCATCTTGTACAGGGACAATCCTTGCAAGTTTACCTTTAGTAAAACAAACTCCTGATGTAATCGAAATTCCACTGTCTTCCACTACACTTCAAAAAGAAGTCACAGCTAATGCAACAGCAACGGCCACAGTTATTAAACCTGAAGATAATTTTCGCGTTCCTTCAAATATCAACAGCAACAATAATAGCTCACCTATTTATCCTCGCATCAGACCCATGCCAGCAGTGGCCGGCAGCTCAGACCTAGAAGAGTCATCTTCTTCTGGAAATAATAACAATAATAAAAATTTAAAAAATGCACCAAAACCGTTCTTGGATCTACCAAAAGGAAATCGGAGATTGGGAAGGCCATGCTGTAAAAAGAATATTGTTCCGCGCTATCTTCCTTTGCTACCTAAAAAAGTTGAGCCAGTAGCCCAACCTGCAGCAGTGTGGGAGATAGTTGGGAATAAGCCTGCCGTTCATACTGTGTATGTTAGCAGTGCCGCACAGCTTATGCTTCCTGTCACAGGTGTGCTTATCATTTTTCAATTAATTATATTAGTACGTAAGTCATGGAGGAAACTATAACACTATTTTATATCTGTAGGCATGGGAATGAAAAATTCAGCTGTGGGTAGTCCTGCGCTAGTCACTTCATCATCACCAATAACAACAACAGCAACACCACCCTTAAATTCTGGTTGTGAAAAGGATGAGATAATTAGGATGTCCACATCCACAGCAGCAGCCTTAGTGGAAGCTTCTACGGCTGGCCCTAATAACAGTGCTATTTGCACCAATGCAACTAATCCCCCGGCCGTAGCAGAAACTCCTGGAATTTTAGGAACGGAAAACTCTGCTGGTGTTGGCGGTGACGATGGCAGTTGTCCGAATTTTAAAGACCTGCTTAAAGTTTCTGGACTGGAAGGTGACAAGACAGAAAGCAACCTGAGCTTGTCATCCTTTATGGATATTTCTTTACCCGAGTCTACTCGTAATGTTGCTAATGAGTGCCTCAAATCTGAGAAGTTCCTTGATGTCACTTTAGGCAGTTCAAGTTGTAGCCTCAGTCTGAGCAGTAAGTAGCCAAACTTGTTAAACATAATCAAGTCTAAACTTCATTGCGAGACTAATGATGATGACTCATACAAATTATTATTTTTCTTAGATTTTTTAGGGCAAGGTGATGGAAGTAGTCAGAATGCTGCAAGTTGCGTTCGTGAAGGAAACGAACGTGAGGAAACTTTAAAAACTCCACAGAAGGGTGCCCAGCTGGAACTGTATAGAAATCAGAGTCCTCCCTCGAATCTCTTATCCACTGAAAACCGGTGGCTCACCAGTGATGTAATGCTATTTTGACTTCCTTATATTTGACTTTATGAAATTGCTTGGTGTGTGTATTTATTTTATTCCTTCCTTTCTTCTACAGGGAAACGATCTATCTCTAGGAAGTTTACTAGGAAATTTGGAGCCTGCCCAGTCAGTAGTAACCTCAGAGGTGAGTTCAGAAATGGTTGTTAGAACTTTTATTCCCTTGACAACCTATTTTGAACCTATCTTGACAACGCGTTTTGACTATGCGTTTTTCTTTCTTTTAGAATGACATGAACTTCCAGTCCATGATGATAGAAGACTCAAACAATCATTTAGATTTTACTTCAAAATTCAGCGAACTTGTGGCTGAGCTGGAGAGCAGCAACAACAATAAGAAATGATGATGACAGTACAAAAATCTTCCCACATTACTATTATTATCCCTCGTGTCACGAGAGTAATTATTATTATGATCGATCTTCCGCTGATGAACATCCTTTCGTACCTTAGTTCTCTTCAATTCATTTCATTATTCTGTAGACAAAAAGAGAAAGCATGTGAAATGCTTCACAGGCAATAATATTTAGTGACGTCGTAGGAGAACCTGCTAATTACTGCTTTTAAAATTTCTAACTTTACTCCATAATCATTTGTGAGGATTTTTATTAGTGCGAAAGCTACGCAGGCATGCAATGTTTTCTGCGTACAGCTTTTCTGGAAGGACAAGAAAAATACCGTGATAGATAAAACTGCTTCATTATTGGTCCCCTGACAATAGTATAGTAGCTAAAATGCCGGATAGGATGATTTTATAGCTGAACTGTTATTATTACATTAGGATCTGTTGAGACTTAATTTGCATAGTAGAAGGAACCATATGAGTACGTGCATAATACAGTAGCTTACGGTTGTAGCTATCATTATCATCATCATAATTATTACTTTATTTTGGACTATATTTTTCGTTATGTATATGCATATATATTATATATAATATATATTTACACTACAAGTAAACTTTAAAAATGAAGGAAAAAATACGTATTATAATAATACTAAGCAACTAATTAAGAATAATAAAACGAAACGGAACTTTATTAGCTTGCTTTTTTATCGATCTTCTGTGTGTGTATGTCCTTGTTTTTTTTATTAATTAGCTATCATCGTTACTATTATTACTATTATTATTTCACATGACCCTGACTTGATTTTTAAGTGCATTAACAATTCCTTACTAACTATCATTAATTTCTACTATTATTATTATTACAATGGCAATCTACTAATAACAGGACTGTTGACGATTATTAATAATAATAATAGTAATAATAATAACTGATTACTATGATGAACGAGTGGCCGCAAATATGAATAGTATACGACATTATTTGAAATATGGACAGATTCTCAGGTAAATGTAGTAAATTTTACGGAAACTATATTATCGTAAATAATTAGTATTGTTGTACAGCGGAAAAAAATTATTATCAGCGACGACGACGAACAGATGAAGCCAACTTATTTAATAAAGAAAAAAAACGTTTTCTGAACAATTCTTTTCTACAGACTATGATGATTATTCCTTATCTTTGATAGCTAGCAGTTTTAGTTTTACACGTTCAATCTTACTTTATGATGAGTCCAAACTAACTAATTTGTGGACCCCGATATTCTGACAATAATTATTATTGATTAATTATGTTCATTGGAAACCCCATAGGAAAAAGGTTAGTATAGTCAATCTTGGAAATAATCTTTTTCCCATAGGGATCATCATCATCGTCATCCAGCTATGAATGGATTTAATTGAGCCAATATTTTTCACGTTATTATAACAGAGAGGCTCCAAATATTAAATCCGTTATGACAAGACGTCATTATTTCTGCTGGAAGACATTAATAATAATAATCAAACGAACATGACAAATTCTAACACACACACACACACGCATCATCAACATACATCATTCCTATCCTAATCACAACTTGCGTTAAACGGGGATTTTAGTAGGAAGAAAGGGTAACCCGATATTATACAATCCTTACATTTTATTATTCACAAAATATATCCTTAATATGTATATGTACACATTCTGGTTTAGTTTTTTTCGTTATGATGAGTCTTCTGTAGGGAATAATAATAATATTAATAATGATAACAACAAAAACAACAGAGCAGTGTAGTAATGATTTAATACAGAAGATATTATAACGGATGCTAACCATAATTAATTATTGCTTTCTGATCCCCATAATTATGTAATGGCCTACATAAATGAGACAGACAGTGATAAAAATCTATTATATCGAATAATAGTTGAATAACTAACAAAGAATAACGACTGATTCAAACCTAGCAACAACAATAGCTAACTGACTTACAGTCGAGAAAAAAATACAGCTCCTAATAATAATTGACAGTATTGACAGCCATTAGTTGTTGGAGTAGTAGCAGTAGTAGTAATAATAATAATAACAATAGTAATGTCTCTCTCCCTAGAACAGCTGACTAATACTCATTTCCTTACAGTAAAATATACACAAAGCGTCAATAATGTGACGTTCTTTTAAATAATCTTTTTTACGCAACATCTTTTCATGTCAGCTGCAAAAAATTCGCACAGGCTGATGGCGAACGTTGTTTGTTACTGTTGTCAATGACAATGAGGGGCAATTATATAATGAACTAATCAACTTTTTGATGGCCTAGAAACTTTTCCAACTCTAGCTAGTGTAATAATAATAATAATAATTATACGTAGGAATACAACAAGACGAGTTCAAGCTTTCATTAACATCATCGTCATCATAAACTCTTATAATTATTACTAATCTTCTAAAACTAAATCATTACTGAACTACTTCAACATAATTAGCCGGATAAAGGCCAACACGTCCATCTTTCCTTCCTTTACACCATCCTTGTTCATCTTCATCTTCAAGCTTTTCAAAAGTTTCGCCTAATTAATAGAAATAAATAAAATAAATTAATATCATCAGACTTCCTACATGTTTTATCACTATTGCCATAGTAATAATTTCAATTTGCTACTCACCCTGGCGGAAAGTCAGTTCGTCATCCTCGGCTCCGTCATAGTCGTATAATGCTCGTACAGGAATGCCAGGTTCACCACGGTCTACCAATGCTCCGTCATTATTTGAATACTCATCCCATTCTTCTTCTTCAAATGGATTCCCTTGTCCTTTTCTGTAAATGACAATAGAAAAAATTAAAATGTTTAGCAAACAAGACACAAACAAAAGTTTCAGCACATTAGGAAGTGCAAAAATGCCACATCATACCCTGAGCCGTTGGGTTTGATCTCAGACGGTGGAGTCTCTTTGTTCTTTGCCTTCGGTTCACTTCCATTAGTTTTCGACCGGACTGAGTTGGCTTTAGCAATGGGGGCGACTGCAGTGGGTTCCTGAGGACCTCCGGCCTGTATTCATAAAAACTCATGTAGTTATTACTATCCTTCAAATCTTTCCATTTGTTTTTGGAAACTACAACAACAACTACGTGTCTGTGTTGAGAAAAAACTGACTGGATAGCTATCCATTCAAAATAATGCTCCATAGTCATGCTCCATTAAAAATTCTCCAATCAATTAATTGAATTTCAATGACGCAATTAACTCAGTTTCCTCTAATTCACAAATCAAATGTTCTTTAGAAGTTGTTAGAAGTCTCAGCAGATCGGAACTTTCAACAATAATAATAACATATAACAAAATCAATGATGATGAGAAAAGAAACAAAATCTTGGACTAGCTCACACCTAGACAGGAAATGACAATGACGAAACAGTACTACTGATGGAATACGGGAACTCTGAGATCGATAATACTTTTGCTCAGATGCTAATAATATGCTCAGAAAAAAAATCAGCTGTCCATGTATTTCTTGTGGCCGTATATTGTTTTTTTGATACTTACGGGTAGTTCATCCGACACGGGTTTCGTGGTTAGCAGTGTGATTCCACCAGTAGGAACACTATCCCTTATCCTGCCCTTTGTTATATCTCTAAACTCTTCTGAATATTCCTAAAAAATCCCAAAATAATATTTGCAACAAAAATTGGCAACAAAATAAATCCCAAAAACATAATAATAATAATGCCTATTTAGTTACACCTCCACCAAAACCCAAAAAGGTAAGCTATTTAAAATCTAATAAAAATAGTAATAAAAATAAGGGAACCCAGGTTTTCCAACACTCTCTACTACAGTAGATAACTTCCCACCACAATCATACAACAACTAGCATTTAAAGGTAAATGTCATTAGTGAACCCTTTAATGATCCTTAAGTCAACTATGAGTTTGATTAGTAGTTACTTAAACTGCATTATTATCAAGCTACGCTTCATCCCTTCATCAATGGAACGGTCCAAAGCTACAGATTTATTGCAAACAGATAGGACAGAATGTTGCTTACTAGTCACAAGAGGAAGGAGTTAATACAAACGAAAACAAACATCATGCAAGGTTTATTCAACAGGCCACGTGATGATGCTAATCATCACCACCATCAAGTACATACAAGCAGCTAAGAAATGATGACGATGACATACCTCGAAAACAGGCCAGTTCATTGCCATATTGACACCATGATTATTTGACCACCATTTCAAATCTTTCATATGATCTGCATTACTTATTGTGTGATAGAATTCATCATAGATCTGCGGCAACCTGGAAAAGAAAAAGAAAATTAGTTTTAATGGTAACATAACACACACATGAATTCTTCAAGGCTCAAGCCGACTGCGCCCTTAGCTTATATACAGCAGCATCTAATTCAATTAAGCCCCATATATATTGCTTCCATTCCCTCCCTCCTTCCCAACTGCCCATTAAATGGCCGTACAAATAGCAGTCGAATAAATAGCTTGCTTTATAGACATAGCAATAATAATAAAAACTTACTCCGGTTTTTCCGAAATATTGATACACTTTTGAATAGAAAACATGATATCCTTAAAGTATTGGAGTCGTTTTGCTTCCATGTCTTGGCACTTATCAAAAACATTCCTCATCTCCTCAATATATTTTGGATTCTCTCTTGTAATTTCCTGAAGAGCAGCCTCATATTTCTCCCGGGTCTTCTGCACTTCCTCCTTGCTTTTACTCACTCGATCTTGCATTTTCTTCAGCTGAAACAACCACCAAAGGCAAATCATAAAACAAACGTCAACTCATCCATCCATAAAAATTAATATCAATGATCCCTAATTTTATGTCATCGTTCAAATGAATAAATTAATTAAACTCTGTACCACATACGGCACAATGCAGTTTACTAGCTACATCAGGTCTCTATGTGGTCAACTCTCTGACCTCTTAAGCCCAAATCCATGTGATTAAGTCATATTAATGCAGCTCCTGCTCTGCAGAAAGGAGCAAAACACTAGCTACTTAGGTAACGGTGGTCTTCATAAAAGAAACCTGATGCGGGAAACGCATTTGTTTTACGTAATCATTAACTAATACTACTACGAGCCTCGCATTCGTAATATCGTAATATGGCCACTATAGTAACAGCTGGGAAATTACTAGCTATTAGCTACGCTATACGTCCCTTCTCTCCCAAAGAATGACATTGTCTCTTCTACACAACCACAAACTGGCACACCGCCGTGAATACCCCGAATATTCCTCATTACCATGGTTTCCCAAATGAGTTTTCTATAGGAAGGACAAATCAATAAATTCCTGCACAATAGGACATCGTTCTTCTAAGTATAGAAGCACTGTGGAATGGTAAAGAACAATAACAATAATAATAATAATCCAAGGGAAACCTCAAAGCCATATAATTAATTCCAACGAATTCCTATATTACACATACACACACATGTCCATAAAAAACTACAACAACTGCTGCTACGTTACAACCACCATAATACTACCGTACCGTACTTCCTACAACCTTGAAAAATTATGCTAAAAGCCAGCATATAGAAGAAGAGAGTTAAGCAAAAATCAATTCCCGTGTCAATAGTAATATATGTTAGTAAGTCAGTCAGTCTTGTACGTGGTAATTCAACAAGAACCTGATTAAGGAATCACTATTGTAAAAGCTCATCATCCTGTCAATCTTGCTGTAGACATGAGTGTCTACATTTGAATATTAAATTCCTCTTTCCCTCATCTGCTTTCCTTGCTAAACTCGAAATGTTTTAAACATGAGTCTCTCTTTAGTTAGTAACCAAGACGGCTCTGTTCACACATACCTGATCAGGGGAGATGGACGAGTCACTGGCGGCATTACGTTCTTGATTTAATGCAGATTTTTCATTTTTACAAGCATTATGATAGTCTGTTTTGGCTTTATTCACTTTGGCCAACAATTTTGCCCATGGCTTCTGAGCCTTCTTGAAAGCATCCTCCATTTCTTTACGTTCCTTGATGTTCATCACATTCTGTAGTGGAAGAAGAGACGGAAATGTACATCAAACTCCATGTTCACCGCATAATTATTTATTATGAATTTGATTATGCTTATTTTTCACATACTTTATGAAAATTAGTTTTCTGCCAGTCCCGAATTTGAGCTATGACATCATTGCAAAGGTCATCTCTGATTGTTGAGTGTAGGTCATAGAGACGATCAGCTTCGACAAGGATACCCTTCCAGGCTGCCTCCGTGGTTCCATATTCAGGTCCCTTATCGATAGTCTCTGCCCATTTCTTTGACCAACCCTTCAGTCTTGATGCATAACTCTTTTCGATCTCTGCCCGCTCTTGGATTAGCGCAATCAGATCGTTACATAGTTTGTACCCATCTTCAATCCTCTTCGTTGTCCTATAATAAAAACACACGCAAATTCAATACTACCATCATCATCATCAAAGTTCACAACCTCTCTCTCTCATTCGCACTTCTTCTATTCATCAACCAACTTAAACATTCTTAATAGGCACAATAAGAGGAAGCATCTTGACGACGACAGAAGCTTCTTCTTAATTCAATACTCAATTCAAATTGCTTCGCTGCCTCTCGCCTCCTTACTTGCTTCAGCGTTCTTTAAACTAGGTTAGCATTACAATGGAAAACTGGAACATCATCATGACACTTTACTTGAAACCTTGATGTTCTTCTTGCATAATATACACATGAATGATTCAGTTACTGAGAAACTCAAAAAGACTTGTTTCAACTCGTCCATCCATAGCTAACGCTATTAAGAATGAAACAAGCTTCCGGCTAGTAGAAAAACAGGTGGTGTTGGTGGTCATTCTTGTTTATGTTCCTTGCATGCATCATAAACAACATCACCTGTTTTCTCTGACCATTAAGCATCAATCAACAAAAAACCTTGAATGTTACTCAACGACCGTAAAATCCAGTATTTACTACAAAAATTATTTCATAATCGCTCCTAAATACGACTCAGCATGAGCCAGTAACATCCTTCGATTTCCTTTCCTCCAGCATAGCATTTGCCAATAACGCAACCAAAATTACTGTATAAAGAAAATTGAGCATAAAATTGACTAACCTTTTGTAATTACCCGGCTCCCAGAAAGAATCACTTGATGCAATTAGCATCCCATCTTCGCTATGATGAGACATTGTTTCCAATACCTTGAGTTTATTCAAGAAAACCATATTTTCATAATCCAGTAACAACAACAACAGTAACAATCCAAAATTTGCAGAACAACAACAACAACAACCACCACTTCCAAATCACCGTCGTCCGTCCCTCACTCCTTTCCAATAATACAGTTTCCTTCAGTTTAAACGAACAAATCACCGTTTCAGAATTAGCAGCAACTATACTACTGTCACCCAGAACAGAATGATCGAATTCCAAGAATCTGACAATTATTTTGAAACCGCTGACGGTCGTTGACGTCGTCTCTTTCAGTCACTACCACCAACCAACAAACTATACGACACACTGCAGCTCTTTGCTGCAGCCAAAGTTAAAAAAGGAATCCGTTCTCCGGGTGACACTTTTAATAATTATTATTGTTAATAGCAAATCAATCATAAAATAGTGCGCGGAACAATGGAGGAAACTATTAAATGTGGGTCTATCTAATTGAGTATATAGCAGCTTTGAATAAGCACAATTTACAAACAACAAGTGTAGGTGAAGAAGGAACACACTATCATGAGAACGAGAACACTTGTATCTTTTATTATTGATGATTATATAGCAAGCATTCCAATCCACTGACGACACTTAAATCCTCTTCATACCATCACGACCACCATAGTAAGTTAACCACCCAAAAGAATGACAACAATAATTATAATTTATTTGTCGTCCCAACAACCAACACAGAATGGTTCTTAAAACAATTGTCAATTCCTGTCTCACTCAAGAAGAACAACTGCTTTTCCTTCAGCCTTCAGCCAAGAACGACAACAGAACTAACGGACAACCAAGTACAGAATGTCCGTCACCAGCACCGCAAAAGTCGATTTAGTATTCATTCCAATCGCCCCAAGAAACTTCACACAGAATAAACTGCAGTAAATGACTTTAAATTCCAAATAATTCCCCTTAAATTCTCACAACTGATGGATGGGAGCAATATGAAGCTATTTTAACCAGCCTTGTTGCCGTCATATCATGATCAAGCAATAATTTAATGGGAATATCTTTGAGGTTTTTCCTTCCAACTCCAAGAACCAACACCAACCAACTTCCCAAGAAGGCACATACACAGCACCAAGAAACAGCAACAGAACAAGAATGAGAATTATCTGTCAAGTTTTCAACTTGTATTTCAGCACGTGATGATCAAGATGATGCTCTTGATGTTGACCGACCACCATAGAAGCATTTAACATTTATGAGAAAGAAAACAGAAGAACCACCTTAGAAGTAAGTGCATGAGGATTGACTAACTACAGGCACATTTTGGCAAAGCTCTTTGGGAAAAAAATTATGTTAACATCTCCGTAAGTTTTATAACATCTCGATAAACTTATTTCTTCTTGCTGTAAGGTCCTAATGTACTATGCAATTCTATATGCAAAAGTCTACGCGCCTTGTGTCTAATATATTTCTATTTAAAAAAACAGGTTCATCTCTGTCCTACATCATCGTTTACACTTGAGGTGGGGCACTTGAGAAAAAAACAAGTTTTAACATAC
>JAQFYD010000927.1:0-14419 GCA_034694225.1 Bourletiella hortensis
ATACTAGCTATAGCTATTGTATGCAATGGAGAGGAAAACCATCTATTTTCTCTGAAAATAGGCTAAACAAGAGTCAACCGGTAATAGGAGAATTTTGTAGGAGTAGCTATAGCTACAATACTCGAGCAAATCTGTTCAATTCATTCTCTTGGTGGTTTCAAGTGGGGAGATGAAGCAGAAGCTTAGGATGATTTTGATGGTAGCTCGCTCGTAGACCGAAGGCACGAGCCTCTTGTATGCACAGCATAAGCGTACACATACTAACAGCAGCATCCCTACCACAAATTACATTAGAGTACTCTACATTCCTTTTTTAACTTAGCTGGATGGTACTCCATGAAAAAGTTATTCAGCTCATCACACATTGTCGCGAATAAAAAGCCGAGGGGTTTGCCGGGCTCCAGCGGAGATCAAATCTCACATTCTTCTGTCAGCAATTCTTGTCCTCCGTCCTTTTTCCTGGCGCCATCAACTAGAAAAATGGACTATAGCTACCAAAGCTCTTCACAGTGTAGTTCCCTTTGTAATATTTAGCCACAAAATCTTCCTTATATAAATTTTTTGCAGCTCCTGCCTCCCACACTTTTTCCATCCAGAGGCCCAGTAACTATGCAGCTGTAGCCAAGTATTGCCATAGCTCGTACATGCGCAGCTATGGCAAAGATAGGAAAAATTAGGATTTATTTGTTTCTCACTCTTCAGTCCGCCGCCGTTTGATTCATTAAGAGAATTCCAGCTAATGTCATGTCACTAATTTCTCCATTATCAATTTACCGTATGATTTGTGTGAAATATATGACGTTGCTATGAATGTATATTTTTTGTTACTAATAATACTGGTTCGTTGGCTAACATGGTTAAATCTCTCTTCATCTCTCCTGCCTCCTTCCTACTGTAGTAGCATACGATATACATGTCCCCTGTGCGTCTATTCAGTATTAAAGTTCCTGCCCTCCTCCGAGTTTGGTGCATTGAGGCGTGCAAATGGAATTCGTAGATTGTGTGGTAGCATTGCTAGTTATTTGTTGTTGTTATGGCTGCTGTTGCTGCTGCGGCGGATGCAATTATGAACGTTTTCTGGGAGTATAGTTGAAGAATATTGCCTCGTTACGGACGACTCGTCATATATAGTCTTCCGTCGTCTAGCTATGTTGCTTGCCCCGTAGATTTGTGTGGGTTATATGATTATTATTAAATATACAGCTATAGCTAGTACTATAGATGAAGCAGGGCAGAAAAGGTTGTTTATGACAAGCTTTTTGTTGTGTATAGCTGCTGCTGCCGGGGCCCTCCTTCAGTCCATCTAAGATTTAATGGGAAAAATTTTGGTGGAATTAAATTGTCAAGTGCACTTTTGATTACTCATTTCATTACCATAGAGTTTCATTAGACTGGGTGGAGACGGATTTTTCCCTCATATGTTTTGCAGGCAATCAATTCAAAAGGAACCATTATGGCTATATATTTAAAGGTAATTATTACTGTCTATGAGAATCATATTTATTTATTGTTATTCTCTTTTTTATTCGTATGGAATCTGCCTTGCCTTGCAAGGTTCCTGACTGAATGAGTGGTCGGATTGAAAATTATAACTGTAGCGCTCCTTTTTGCGTTCAATACAGAAGTATTCTGTGCAAGCTACTTCAGGTTATGCTGGTCTGTTTTAATTAGCAACGATGTCAAGGCTGGAGTTCACATTTGTTGTTGCTACTACCTGAAATTCCCTGCACTGTAACATGGAATGATAGCGGATGCGTTTGCTGTATACTCGCTGCATCCGCTCATAGTGTAAAATGCAACAACATGTAGCTATTATTATTTTGTTGGGTCTAAAATAATGCAAATTATTGCACACTGTGCCCAAGTATGATACTCTTCACACAGCTGTCAATTTTCCACTTGATTTTTACGATCCTTAATCATTCATCTTATATCTCTCGCCAACAACACAGCACTTGGACTGTCATCCACCATGGGCTTGGCACCAGCGCCAGTCTTCCTCGACACAATAATAAAATAATGCACTCAGCATGAGTCATCCGGCATGATCCCATGCAATAATAAAGCGTCTTAAGTTTGTCAATGGCTTACAGACCGTCTGCCGTCGTGTACACTGCTGTGAGAAGTCATTGATAATAAATACTAAGAATGTAGTAGGACACGTACAAAAACAAGTTTTCCGGTTCCATCCTCCTGCCCTTCCGCCAATGATGTTGACTTGAATGAATGTCTATGCAATCTATAATAATACTTGGCTGAGGAAAAATACGACAGACAAAGATGGACTAGAGGTAGGTCGAAAGGGCCATGAAATGTCTAAGTAGAAGTATCACTGACGAGATGAGGAGGCAGAGGAGGAGAAGGAGGAGGATTGTTGTCAAAACATAGCTCACGCATTCTACCCTCCTCATCACTATTGGAAATTTTCAGGAGAAACAAGTAATCCGAGCTGATGGCTCGAAAGAGCTTTCGTCTTGCACATAATCTCGCATTAGTTTGCAGTAGTAGTACTGGCAGTATAAGTTCATCTTTTAAAAGGCACAAGAGTCTTTTTGTTGAAAAAAATAGCAGGAGGAAATACGAGACTGGTTAAAGCTTGAGGGATGCCGCATTTTGGATGGGGAAAAAGCGGGATATCTCTCGTCTATCTGAGTACACCACCGGAGTCGTAAAGTCGTGATGGGATGGAACGTGTAGTTACTAAGCTCGAGTATGGACTACGAAAGAGACAGAAAGAGAACGAGGATTTATCATTGTTCAATTTCATTGACGTAGGCATCATGATGCAAAAGTGTACACTCTATAGCTATCTTCCTATGAATTTTCAAGAAGCCTCCATTCCTTTTTAAAGCCTCTGCCCTATATGTTCTCTTCTCAATAATAAAATTGGCTAACTAACTGTACATAAGCTAATGACAATATGACTGCAAATACGTAGCCCTGCATGGATGTGCATACTCCTTTTTTTCAAACTACGAGGGGACCATATATGGACATGACAAAATTTCAATAATGCGGTCGTCCAAAACAGCCCCGTATGATATCCATTCTCTTTCTTCTTTCTTCCTTTCTCATGACACGGCAGCTTGTTCAGAGTGAGTGGTTAATAGTAGTAAGTAAGAGCCAGCCAAAAAGTACATAAAACATCTTAGTTCTGTGGGTACTCGGTAAGAATTTTAACACATTACATAGATAGGTCTTATAATAATGATGAGTCATGATTGTCATGATTCGTCAGAAAATTTTGACGGCAAAGTTTGACAAGTCCAAGTCAATTAACATAACGGGAGGTTCAAGTAGGGCTAACTTTTTATGATTAAAGTGACAGTAAAAGCTGTCTTTTGTACCTTGGATGTCATTATGAAAGATCATGGTTGACCCTTTACACACACGTATTATGAACTTTTCCATGTTGGACATTAGCTACTAAGAAGAGTGCCAAGGAAAAAAGAGTGAGCAGGACTGGGATGACCCCGCATTGTGCAAATATAGAAGTTGAGAGGAACTTTGTACAACGATGGAGCATAATAATTATAATTGTTGTTCTTTTACTTGTAATTTTTCACGTAGAAACAATAATTGTTATAATAATATTATGACTGTTTTTCATCAGTGTCTACATAAAAGATTCTCTTATATTTATATGTGTGTACAATAATAAACAATGTACAGAATAAATGCGTCATTTTTTTCAGTAAGCAATATCTATGAGAGGGTCATATTATACTCTTCTCGACACGCTTTTTTCCATCATCATCAATGTTACCGTCCCAGCTTGTACCTCATTTTTTTGGTGGAAACATAATAGTAGCCGCAGTGGTATCGGAAAGCAATTCTCGGTGAATAAGGGAAGCTGCCAATATAATGGCGGAGGTTTGGTAAGAATGAGAGACAGGGAGGCGGGTTTTAATCTGGATCATGTCGAGCCATGGGCATGTTCTGATTGATGGATGGGTGTCCACAGCTTAAGGAGGACACATGGGCAAGTTTCAAGACTCGGTGTCTTCTTTAATGATACCCATATGTCTTGCAATGTCCTTGACTTTGGCAACCACTTCCTCCTGAACAAGATTGAAACTCATGGCAATGATGGCCAAACCGAGGACCAAATAAAGACAGCAAAATATAAGTTGTCCATGTCCAGACTCATAGGATCGTTCGGCTTCGAGCGATTTTCCAGGCGTCAAGTCCCCAAGGCCAATTGTGGAAAGAGTTATGAAGCAAAAGTATGCACTGTCCAGAAGGTTCCATCCTTCCCAAGCATTGAAACAGGCTGCCCCCACCATCAAATAGGCCACAACAAAAGCAAGCACCAAAAGAATGGGAACTCTGGCTTCCTTAGTATTCCCATCAATATAAGTGACACTATTATTTTTCGCACTGTATGAGTGTCCAACACCGCCATCATCTTCCATACCCATTTCAACCAGGTCAGGACCACTTTCGGCATGAAGTAATGGGATCTTTGAAGGTGTTCCATGTTTATTATTAGGTATGCCGCCGCCGCGACTACTGCCAGGATGACAACTACCACCACCACCACTCACACCGATAACACTCCCGGGCACTAATGACATAAGGTGAGGCGAGTCGGGCCGTTGGTGAAGATGATGATCCATATCGTTCAGCATAGCTCCTTGACAAGATATATCTATTACGCTTTCCGAGTCACTTTCCGAATCTTCAGCAACTGCTATGCCTCCAGGGGGAGAATAGAGCTGTTGAAGCACTCGTCGACTCCGCACGTCCTCGCACACGGTCACGTTATACTCTGCACACTCCAGAAGCACCTGGATAAATCATCATCATCATCATCACTATCATAGATCCCAATATTTATTTAACTACTTGACTATAGTTTACACATGTTGTAGCTATACTTATGAATCAACAGAGATATCTGCTCAATCCACTCTCTCGCTACGAGGATGAATGCAACCCATTAATTTTTCTTATAGTTTTACTAACTACAGATTGAGCAATCCTTCTCGTATGCTGCTAACGCACAAATAGATCGATCAAGCATTTATTTCTCCAACCTTTCTTGCAGCTGGGTCCAGACTTTTGAGGGACGCTCTTTGAGGAACTTGTCGAATAGAAGGTTTCTTCTGATGATGCTGTTGCACCACGGCAGTCTCGCATGTCTTATCTGCAACAGAGTACCTAACTTGTGTTGAAACGGGTGGATCAAAACTGGACGAACTGCTACTGCACTTATTATTGTGGACGGGCCTGGAAGGCTTCGAATCGGAGGAGGAAGAACAACGAGCATGGGAGTACACAAATTTAAATGTATTTGCCATAAGTGAACCAATATTGGAGAGCCAGAGGAGCATAAGGGGAACTCCAATGACGGCATAAAACATTGTCAAAACTTTTCCCTTCTCCGTCTTCGGTACACGATCTCCATATCCTGCGTCATAGAAAATAGTTGTACATTATTAAATTCACTATTTGAGCAGCAACAATAATTTCAATTCAAATAACTTTCCCTTATCCCTTTTATCATCACTACTGCTTTGCTTCAAAAACAAAGCAGCATAAATTGATCTCTGACAGCTGGAATTTTACACTCACATATTGCATATTCAAAGCCCCTACAAAGAATAAAATATTCTAAGCGTATTAACAACTCAGCATTTGACACAATGAACAAAGCTCTATCTCTATTATTCCACAGCCGTTCCAGCCAAGCATATAACACACGCAGCTACTAAAATAATTTCGTCCATGCTGTAGCTGCTACCACCGTCAGAAGATCGACAGCAAGCGTTTGTTTCCAGTGAGTTTTTTTACGCTGAGCCGAAAGCCTCAGGAAGCGTAGATAATCCTTTCCATGCCCACTTGTCCGTAATAATGGTCTTGAGCATTAGAAAGTATAGTGCAGTTTTTCAAGTCATAATGGAAGGCTTTGGGATGCGCTTCATCCTGAGCTGCTGCTAACTGGTGCTACTGCTGCATCTCATGTCAAAAGTGATGAGAGAATTGAGTGAGAGAGATGAGAAGAGAACTGTTAAACTCAGAACTTTGAACTTAGTCGAACGCCCATTTCCAACTAACTCTATCACTCTCTCTCTCTCCTCAACTATAGTAGTCTTTCATAATCCAGGGTGAATCATGGAAGAAGACGACGTCGACGAGAGCAAGCAAGGGGCGTACCTATGCTTTAAGCTTTCTCATGCTTCCAATTAGACCTTCACATCTATCTCCCTTCGTTTACCCACGTATTACATACATACGTATTAGAGACTGACGAGAAAGAAAGGAAGAGCATTACTCAACCCCTACAAACTCTATCCTCTCTTTTCTCCCGCACACATACACACGCCACTTATGTGGGAAAGCATTGAAACAGCAGGTGGAAAAAGTCGGACCAAGGATTTAAGCCCGTCTTTTTCCACAAGCAAGCAAGGAAGCAATGGGTTACAATCGTTCTCCAAAGTCCCGCTTCATATCATCGTTATTTGAGGAAAAACTTTTAGGAAATGGGTTTTTCAGCCACCAACAAGTTACTCAGGGTAAACAACTCTGCTGGTTAAGTATAACAATGCGCTGTCTCTAGGGGCTCTCCTATGCTTCATAAAAATTACACGGTCTTGGTCCCTCAGCTCATTCAAGGCCCTATGTGCGTTGTCTGTAATATACTTGTTATGCAATGTAGTGGCAGTCTTTAGGAAAAATGGTCGACTGGAATAATTACTGAGGCGTATTAAAAAAAATTGTTTCGGGCTTCTCACCAGGCCAGATTGAGCAATGAAAAAATACGTTTATTCACTCGCTAGCATAAATCGCTTGGACTTGAGTTCATCAAAGCAAGGAGAGAGGCAGCGGGCTCAGGAGAATCGGGATGGTGGTGGTATCTACATAACTAACAAGACGATGATGATGGTAAGACGGACGATCTATGAACTGGAAAAGTTACACTACAAAGTTGTTCCCTCACTCGAGTCCACAGATGAGAGTTTTTTTCACATATGTGAAGGGAATAAGAAAGCCTTGGAGATGAGCAGATTTCTATATAATTCATTTCATTCCCTGGAAGAAATTATTCATGACTCCAAATCGTTTCCTCTTCTACCGTTCCATTCTCGAATCTTATCCCCTGACACTCGGCATATTTGGTCCAAGGACCGTGTTTCTTTCCATTTTCAATATCGCCTCCTCTTCCTCCTCTTTGTACTCCTGTTCGTCTTACTCTTCGTCATCCTCCTCCTTCTGCTTCTTTGCAGAATCACTAACACACGCACACACACACACGTCCCACATGTATATAATATGTACGTAAATGACATAAGATGAGACCAAAAAGAAAGGATTTTGCCACTGCTGCTACTACTACTTCTGGGTTAGCCTTAAGATATTTACAATGGAATACAATGTGCAATATTAGTCTGGAAGACGACGACTTCTTATATTTACACAGTCGCGCACTATTCCTCCTCCACACGTACGAGCAAAAGAAAAAAGAGGACGCAGGAGAAAGCCATTTTGCTCTGCAATCTTTTTTCCCAGACGTTTTATAGGTTTTTTCTCGTTTTTTTCTCTCTTCTCTCTGTCTGTCTCTGTTGCTTATATGATACGTAGATTGGCTCTTTTTTGCGGTCGTAATAATAATAATAACAGCTGGTCAAAAAATAGCAGCTGAAAATAATTAGACGTGGAGGTAGCTACCGCAGATACGGCTTTGTGGAGCGGTGCATAGCTATAATGTCCTATTTCCATATTATGCTGGTGACGCTTTTGCTCATTCATGTCGCTCTGATGGCTCAGTATTTGTGTGTGTATATGTGTGTGGATCAGGTGGGCTGTCTAAGAGTAACTAGACGGAAGCATTAATGGAAAGACTTATGGCTACATTTCCCTTATATAAATCTTAAAGCGAATGTAAAGGCGAGGGGATATGAAATCTGTTCCTTATGTCTATGTAACTTGGTCTATTTTGCTGCTTCAAAGGATGACTCTTATTTCCCCCCTTAGAGGCCAAGCTAACTGTTTAGACGTAAGCAAGTAGCATAGAGAAGAAGAAAACTAGGAGGAGGAGAAGGAGAAGACGAAGAAAAAGCATCCCCTTGCAATAAGAGTAGCGAAGGAAGCGTTTGGCTCTGGAACTTGTGTCGATTAACTGGCTGATGCTCCATGTATACTGGAATCTTATAGCAGATACGTGCATGCAGGGAGAGAAAGGCCAGAAGAGTGAAAGCGAGTGGAAGCAGCAGCTGTGTGGTATTATTTTTAGTGTGGAATGCATAACATTAGCTGCACATAAAGCCTCATTCTCCACCCACTACCACAAGACAATCCGAAAGCGTATAAACTTTGGCTTCACAAATAATTTCCTTTTTGGCTGGCATTTGGCTGACATTTCCCTAACAGCAAAGCCGCTGCTTATGCTACGACGACTACTACTAGCTCCCGGAAAAGTTCGTGTGAAATGAATCGTATCATCGATAGCTGGTTAGTAGCATCATTCCTTTTGTCAACTTCTCTCTCCACACTAATCTTGTGGACAAATAATTTCCTCACTGGCTTTATACACAAAGTCAACCACTTTTCTCCATTCCATTTCCCTTCACATACGCCGTCACCATCATCATCATCATTTTCATCGCCACACTAAACAACTCTCCTTGAACAATATGGCTCGCCCAATGCACACATTTTTTTTGTAATAGTAAATTTCCTTTCTTCTCTAGCCCCCCGCTCTTTCATTCCTCTTCTGACTGAACATAGCCACACATTTTGGACAGCCACATGAACCACATGAAAAGTCGAGCAAGTTACTATTATTATACGTGGGCACTTATGGTTTCTACTGTGGTGATAGCCCCTAAGCGGATTGGAATCTAGCTATAGCTTTCTCTACTACCTCAGTTTTCAGGTGTTTCCGATATGTTCAGACATTCAAAATGTCACACTTTATCAATATGCGATCCACTGAAATATCATCATAATTTAGTCGAACAACATTTAGCTTAAGCTGCCCCCGCCCTGGTCAATTTGTTTTTCAGCTTATTTTCCCTGACATTTCCAGCCCTGTCTGCTAATGTTTAGTAGCATTCAAACGGAAAGCGAAATTAGTTCGAGGAAAGTTGAGGAATGGTATTTTTTCGGAGAAAAATTACTACTTTCCCAGTCCCGTATGCTAGGACCGAGTGAGCGTCCTTTATGTGACCGCAGCTGCCATCCGCAAAATTATTCCAGAGTTTACTACAAGCACTCCATGCCGTCAGATGCAGGTGAAAAAAAAACTTTCTGAGTGCCCTTTCCCAATCCCCTATATGGTCTATTGGATTGCGCCTGATGCTTGCTGCTTCTGCTGCTGTTGGCAATCCCAGAATGTGACAATCCCATAGATGAAGCGGATGAGATCAAGTAGTCCTCAGTTTTCCCATCGTAGGGCGGTTAGGATCACGAAATTTGCATACAATCTGATTAGTACCATGCATATGCATATGCATTAATACTGAATGTGGCTGCTGCTGCGGTTAGAAAAAAGAGGAGTGAAAGCACTCAGACCCGGATTTAAAGTCCCTCATGAGATGGTAAAAGTAGTCATTAGTTTGAGCTTTACGAACAGAAATATAGTCAAGGAGGGTAAAAAATTCAGGAGAAATAGGACTCCATAGGGAGGTCCTGTTGTATAAAACACACATTTACTTTAATGGCTAAATCATAAGGTGAGTCAGTAAGTGCCGGAGGACACGGGAATCATGGATGAAGCAAGTTTTTCTTTTCAAGTGGGCAAAAAAGCATAAGAAACATAAGAAGAACAAGAGAGGCTCTTGGCATGGAGGAAAAAGACATTTTAGGGGCTTGTATAAAGAAGTAATTGAAGTGAAAACTCTATATGATTTGATGAGTGGAGTCGTTATGAAGAGACTGTAGTAGTTCCTTTAATAGCACATTTTCCTCCCTTGAATTTACTTCCTTAGAATTACTTTTTTTCTCCCCTCCCCATTGGTTTTACACGGGCGTACATGTTACCACATAGAAACTATCAAAACGCAAGGGTGTTCAGGATATGTTGTACGTCAGTATGATGGTGGCAAATGCGATCGAATCCATGCGAGTAAATAGAAGAAACAACAACACGAACTAAAAGTCAGAGTGCTGGCTAAAATTCTCAGCTGCTGCTTATTTGTCAGAACTATGAGGTCCAGTGAGTGGAACATGCGAAAGAACGTGTGAGACGGGGGGGGAGAAGTGTTGTTGGACGGAGAAAGCAGTCGGATTACATCACATCTTAGATAAGTTTACCATGTGAGTGAGAAGACGAACGTGCTGGGATCTTTTCCAGCTTTTTCGTCTATAGCTATCTTGCCCTCTTTCATCCAATACAATAACACACTTGTTTTTTTCTATATGACATTGTCTGTTCATCGGTCATTACGCTTACAATTACACGTCTCTTGGCCGGCTGCTGGCTGGCCGAAGGCATCTAAAACTAACTGCAAACTTTGCTTTTATTTAGTGATGAAGCCGTCGTCGCCCCACAAGAACTACCACCACTTGTGTTGGCGGCCACTCGAAAGACTCTTCTGCAATGTTTCTCGCCTGTCAGAAGTCGAAGGGGAAAAGTGTATTCTATCCTTGTATAGCTGGTACTTGCTGCTGAAGCACTTTTCTATTGTTCCACCGATTGCAATGTAAACTTCCAATTAAGTTCCTTTTTATTTTTCTCTCACTTTATTCCACAACAATGGATTGTGTGATGTCCATGGGTGGACGCCCTTAGTGAGGCTTGAATGATTTCTCCTGCTATGTGACTACAATTTCTTTTATCTACACCTTCCAGTCACTTACTTCACGTACAGAATGTAGACAGCAGTGCTGTATACAGCCTCGGATCGATTTCGTCCTTGTGCAATTCTGTACCAATTCTATGTAAACAAATGCCCGTACACGCAAACCTTTCAGATCATCCGTTTATCAACAAGAATGACGACAGCTACCAACGCCATTCCCACTGTACACAATTCTTTGAAGGTGCATATACGTGAGGTATTTAAAGTTCTTTGGGTATTCGACCAAAGTAAACTACGGACCAAAAACTGTTTGAATAAATGAGGTGAAATAGTTTTAAGCACGAGTCAATAACAGTACGGGATCATTAATCGTGCTGTTTTTGCTTGCTAGGTTTACTACTACACCTTTTTGAATAGGTCACTGATACACAAAGATGCATTGCACATTTCCGGGAACCCATCCCTCTGATGTGGAGGACGTTTGACTACTACTGAATTCTGTACTTTCACTCCATCTCCCACTTTTCATACAGTTCTGGAGAAATCTAACTTGATGTATAGCGGATTCAAACGGTTTCACATATTGAAAGGACTTGATGAATGCAAACATGAGGTAATTTGTTGGTTTTAATTTAAACGAAGTAGAACGGGGTGGTGGGAAAGGATCACATGCTATATGCATTAGCATGTGCCCGCTCGTGAGATGTTAGACATGAAAGGAGTCGCAATCATTTATACTCCCTGAGGGGAAACCTCTAAGAGTCTTTAACTATTTATTTATTCACAATGGACCGGAGAATCCATGTAGGCTGAATAAATCATAAGTTGTCTAGCTATAGCTATGTACTACACCTCCATCGTAAAACATTCTTCCTCTACTCGCCATGGCATTGCCGTAAAACAAATCCCGAATTGGTCTCACAGCTTCCGCATAAATGTGCGAAATTACCACTTACTCAGGCAGTAATGCTCATACGGCATTAAATTCTGCTCCACATTCGCCTACCTTGAAGGCAGGACAAGCACCAGTGTGTCAACGTGGACGGTGAGAGCAAACGGGTCCCCATTACCCAATTACATGAGGTAAAGTTTGTCCTTCTCTACGACCTTCAAACTGAGTCCCTGCTTAGTTATTTCTGTCCCAATTTCTCCTGAAGTGGTTGTGCACCTCATTGGGTGGAAATCTAGTTAAGAGTGCTGCTGATTTCTGACCAGTTTTAAGAAGTGCCAAAAACGTGAGTAAGAGCCGATTCAGGGAAACACGTAGCTGCGCGGGTGCACATCGAAGGCAAAAGGTGTTATCTTACGGCGTACACTCAGAAGACATTTTAAGTCAGGTGCACAATAAAAGCCACTTGTAATCACGGACACCAACACAGCCACTTCTACAGTATCTCTCCATATGAAAGCCAAGGCCAACATTGTGAGGAGAAATGCTCTTGTAAAATGTGGGAGCTCTAAACAGCTATGGAAAGGTCGTAGGCAGGTTGGCCAAAAGATAGGCGAGCAAGGGCTCAAAGGTATAAAACAAGGTAAGGTTTATTCACAGGAATTGACTATAACCAAGGAGGTTAGGCGTAAGTTGGTGTCATCAACAGAGCATAAGACAAGGGTCTTATCAGCAGTGACGGATTCAAGGGAATGATCTGAACTATAGTAGAGCACAGTTAGGAACAGGAAAAGTAGGATTTCTGAACTTATTGTTAGTTAAAATATAAACTACTAAGCTAACACTAGAGCCATAGCAGCAGGCTCTAACAGCTCTTTTTCTTACTGTGCTTACAATTATAAAAGTTCATACTAAAACCAGTACTGAAGCATGCATCTTAAGCATGAAAGAGCCCTTGTCGAATAGCATAAACATAAAAATCACACAACAACATAAAATATAGAAAGATATTGAATTGGACCAACCTATTGTCGTTATAATGCTCACGGCGTAAAGAAGTGCTCCTGTAAAAAGCAATAATAATACAGTTTGAATGTTCAATACTTTTCAGCCATGTATATCATCACACACCATCAGCATCATCAATAACTTTAGTGCATCAACGTCATATATTCAAAACGTGAAGTGATGCGAGTGAAAGATGTCCTCATCATCATCTTCTTCTTCACGCTTCTTTGAACGACAGCAGTAGTAGTAGTAGTAACATGAAAGAACTACGTACTTGATGTGTTTGTATCTGCCTGTATATGCGTGTATGCGCATGAGGAAGCAGATGGATGGATGTTAGTAAGGAAATAGTTTGGCATCACTGCGAAAGAGAGAGAGAGAAAGAGGGAGAAAAAAAGGACACAAGAAAATGTGTGTGAGTGAGGGTAAATCGGGCCAATTTTGGAAACTAAAGAAGAAGAAAACGAGGGAGAGGAAGAACAAGGAGACCAAGAAGAAAAAAAGTGGTGGAAAAGAGACGAAAAAAGTTTTTAAACTTTGTGGCAAAGTGAGAAGAAAACTTACCACTGAATGACCACTTCTTTTTAGCCTCCGACTCATCATAAGTTAGGTAGCCGTCCGAGGCCGCAGTGCTGGCGACTTTCTCCTCAAAATGCTTCAGTACTTTGTCCACGGAACGGGTCCAATTCAGCTCGTACAACACGTTAAATTTAACTATAGCCATAAATATACATTTTTTCTGTATAAAAACCCCATCCCGACTTTGTCATTATATTATATTATATTGTAACACAGTTTTCTCTGTCCGGCCTAGAAAACATTTTGCGGAGATCTATTTTTTGACCGTTTCTCCTCTCCCTTCTCTAAATCATCATCATCATCCATGTGTGGGGAAAACTTTTTCCACACTATTTAATATTTGGGTGACAAGTTGAGCAAGTTAAGTTGAGATGTCACCGGGGATGTCATTTTCAACGTTACATTATGTATAATACTTGATCATACAAACAATTCAATTCACAACTCACTTTCCACCTCACTCACTCACTCACTCTCTAACATAACACACGCTCAGTCAGTCAGTCAGTCAGTCACTCTGTCCTGAAAGTATGAAATAAATTGGAACCCTTTAGCTCTATCCTTTCTTAATGTCTCTCTGTGTATACATTTATATATGCCTTGCCAACTTCAAACTTGTCACTAGAGTTTTTTCCCCTCCTAACATTTGCACTATCCATTAGACCCGCCGTCTAAACCGAGGAACAACTCCGTCAGTGCATATGCCATGTACTGTTAAGCCGCATGAGATCTCACAAGAAAGGAATAGCATTACAAGCAGGCGGAGCAGCAGACGAAGAAAAAAAAGGACTGAACGAGAAGAGCCCAAAATCAACCATGAGACTTTCCATGTATATATCCACCCTACGAGAGTTTACCTTTCACCGTATAGCTTGAAGCCTTTTCAATGATCGATTCATGTCACGAATTTCTTGTGGAAGCCTTTGAGTCGCTAAGGAGAACAAGAGGAAATCCCAGTGAAAATATCAAAGTTAAATAAAATCTGTAAAAAAAAGAAAACGAAGCAACCAGCTCAGCTCTGGTAGACCAAGAGTCAAACAGAAAGAAAAAAAGAAGTGGGCAAGCAAGGGAACAGAACATACAATAGATTTCCCCCTCCTTTTTAACATCTCATCTTACAATATTTCCTATCTCCGTACGGGCAGTACGCATCGCTATCATTTCCATCGCTCCTTTATCACAATATACAAGGGAAATA
>JAQFYD010000928.1:0-14412 GCA_034694225.1 Bourletiella hortensis
CAAAATATCGTCGAGAATATCGTCGAGAATATCGCCGATATGGAACCCCTGGATTCGAGACCCGATAATCTCGAGCGTCGGTCGATGCCGATATTTTATGCTCCCTAGTACTACTGCACGAAATTATTTATTCATTCCTCCCATCCCAATGTCACGACTCATATTGCAGCAGTATATTGTTATTCACACGAAATGCCACTATAATTTACTTCCTCATATTCCATGCATTCACTCTCCTTGGATATTAGGCAGAAAAATGAAGACATCTATATAGAAATATCACCCGGCATTCCAATCCACTGTTTCGCTCAACACCCCATCCTTCTGGCATGCTCAGAATGCTGTGCGAACATCATTGTTGAGTATAAAACAATGATGTTCGGAAACTTTCTCCCTTCTATTTCGCACTCCAGTTCCTACAACGCCCGCCTTCCATCAAAGTCAACAAACCTGCTCACACCAGAATCTCTAACATCCTGCTTCCTATTTATGATTGCCATTTTCAGAAGTCTAACCTGGTTTTTTGGCAACTGGACACGGACCTCTACAAATGTGCCACAGCAGCCAACCAAACACATCTTATCAAAGAGTTCACCTCAGCGGTGGCATCATCATACAAATCTCTCATAATCTGCTCGCACCATGACTGATTTCTCTTTTAATCAAACGCATGCATACCCGGAATTCAAACAGACTTCACACAATTGCGTCAATTTTCCACAAATGCATGTCCATCATTCACATGACACTTATTATAGCTAACTCCTGCTAGTTCAAAGTACACAGACCACTGCTATTACTCATCAGTAGTGGTGGACGGAATGTCCAAAGCTGACAGATAGCATCACCCCATGTCCCTTTTAAAGCCCTTTTAAATAGGTAGAATCGCGAAAGAGAGATCGACTGAGAACAACTGAAAGCACAGGGAAATCCGTACTACTCAAGAGGGCCGCCAACTTGGCGCCTCCGGTCCATACAAATCGAACTCGCCAAACATGCATCCAACTGGAGTCTCACAATAACAACAAACGCTATAAACCAACGTCAAGCTCTCATGGAATTATGGCTTTTATTTTCTACCATAGCAGAGCTGCTGCTTCTGCAGGACTAACAAAGCAGCGTATAAGCAAGCAGCATTACTGAAAGTCGTATAACCATGACATTACATTACCGATGAATCTTCCTCCCCGTCCTATATCCATCCACCTCGCGTTCAATTTCTATCAATAGTTTACAAATAAATAAATTTCAAGGAAGCCACCACGTGACTGGGATCAGCAAAATCGGGATTGCTCAGACAAAACGGATTCTGACGTATCTTCAAAAATACAAAAGAAATTACACGTTGCTACGCTACCATTACTTCTTGACAAGAGAATCATCAGCAACGTGCTCATATCTTACTTCTCCGCACGACATGGCATAAAAGCATGCGTGCATGCATCTCCTACTACTTCAGCAATCCTCATACGCAAACTAACATGAGATGTACTAAATGACGGATTTCTTCATGAACAGAATAAAAGTTGCACATTCTCCAGCCATAGATGCATGCATCATGCATGAGTCATTTATCCTTTCTATGAAACAGCATTGAACTATTTTAGGCAGAGCCCATACATAGATATAAAATCGTTGGCAGCACACGTCATCAGCGTCATCATCAATGACTGACGAAAGTAGCTGCTGTGCAAATGCTCGTGATCGTGACGCAACAACTGTTACACTGTACACAAAAGTCAACATCACATAAATGGCACACGTGGAAACGTCCAACTACATAAGTCTGTGCGAATCGAACATTCTAGCATAAATAAATACTCCGAAAAATAAGGTCTTGACCAATAATAGTACCCTTAGCCCGTCATAATTTTTATAGCAATCTTGCGTACATCTTGCATCACCCATGCACAGGAAAATGCGCATCTATCCACCTCGTTTTTCGTATATATTCTCACCGATTCTGTCTTTTTCTTTCCCGCAGCACCATCCTCATATAAACTACAATATGTTTCTCCGTGTCATCTTCTTTTTCCCTGTCCTCGTCAGATTGCTTGCTTGCTTCTTGTCATTTCATGCTTTCCCTATTATCCATGTCTTTACTCTTCATTAACTCGAGCATATGGAATTTAACAACTCGGGAAGGAAAGAAAGCACAAGAAGAGATAGAGGCACTAGTTCATTCATAAAATCATGAATAGGAATCCCTATAATTTGCATCTAAATATCCTCTAGCCCTGCCTACCCTTTCAAATGTATTCTTTTTCTTCTTCTCCTCCATCAACATCTTCCTCCTCTGCCTATGCTTCCACCACCATAACTTCTCATGTCTTTTTCCCACACTTAGTCTTATTCTCATATTTTTCCCCAGCCAACTTCTTCTTACTACAACTTCTTAACAACTTGTCATGTAGCATACTTCATACATAAAGATGAACAATGACGACCGACAACTCCCTATCCCGATTCGCATATCATTTTCTTCCCTAGATTTGACACAGTCAGTCGCACATCGCCAATGATGAAGCACTGCGCAGCATAATAAATATTCTTCTACAAGAGCATATAATAAAGCCTTCCCTCCTATTCTTCATAGTTCTATCATGTTGATGGCATAAAATGCAAATAACCCGCGTAACATAAGGTATTTAGCAAAATTTAACAAGTAGCTTCACCCTTTCAAATCCCTCTACATCAATAGCAACTCTCGTCTTTATTGCTTTATTAACCACCAAGACCCGCATTTAGCATTAACATCCTAACAAATAATGAATGCTCCAAATACCATGTTATTCACTGAATTCACTAAGACCTGATGCTTGTAAATGTGGCAAATTATGAATCAAATTGTGCACACAAGGTCGGTCCTATATGTATAATGATTTCTCTATACATCCAATCATCACCTTTAGTGCCACCACCACCACGTGAAATGTCAAGTTGGCTCTGTCAATGCTTGTGCAGAAAACACTGTAAAGTTTCTGTGGACTGCACAAGAACGCAACACGCTTTCACCTTCACTACTGCTCCAAACAAACTTTTTAAGAAAAGCTCTCTTTCTTTGTATCTGTCCCTGCTTTCTCTTCTAAGCTCTTTATTTTTTTCTCTCTCTCGCACACACATACACACGCGAATGCATACACCCGCTAAGGTTTATAAATGAAGACACAAGAAGAGCGAGCTAGCGATTCAGCCAAAACCAACAAGGCCTAATTTTCCTCGCTTTCACGAACAGCACACATATTTCCTGTTTTAGCCTCCTGCTCCTCTATAGCTATTCTATTCAAGAAAATTTGTTGAAAAGAAATGTTCCCCATTTCATAACCACTTTACTTAAGTAAATGAATAAATTCATACACAAGTATCACAACTTCAAGCCTTCCTCTTTTCTGAGCAATTTCCACCGCGTAATTCCAGGAAACGTGTGGATATGAACGCGATGAATAAAAGTCTTATCATAACTTCATAACCAAAACAAATGTGCAATGTGCCATGCCTAAGGAATCAACTTCACAGAAAAAAGTTTGCAACCATTAAATGCCTTCTTGACATCTTTTTCTGCCGCATATGGATTTACTGCTACATGCCATAAAATCGTGTATACGTCCATGCTACAAATGCAATATGAGCGGAACGAGTTACTAAACCCAGACTACACACCTACTCGTATAGTCGTCCACAGTCCATAATTTAAATCTCCACTATTTGACGACCTGACGCGCTTTCACCGACACAGTCATCCTACCTAATTTCACAGCTATTTACTCTTTTTGTCGCCCACCTCTTCCACTTACAGGGAGCAACAACATCCACGAACAAAACAAAATAGAAACACAGGAAATTTCAAATTCCGACAACTCCCACTATTTACTCAGCACATTAAAGTTTCTCCAAGCTTCCTCAAGTTCCACAAAACGAGCAGCAAGCACTCTTCTCCGCACTCACTTCCTCTCAGCTACTGTTATCAACAACTTAGAAACCCACTACTTCCAGGATTAATTATTATTATTGTGAATCTGTAAAGGAGAATTACGCTCATAGCCCGGTTCAGCCATAAAACCAGTAACCCTTCCGCACACAAACGAGCATAAATTATCAGAAATAATTCTGCCCTTCCTTCCTGCTTGGGTGGAATTGCCAACTACTCGCACAACCGGAAGAAAATTTCAGACTGATTATCCGAGACTCATAAGATCACTTACTTAATCATAAGCACTTTTCCAAGATTTGCGAACTCACGTCATTGATGCGAGTAAGCCTTACCAGTGGACTGCCGTCAACTGGCCACAAAATTACTTCCACTGTTAATACTGGAGACTTGCTATCAACAACACATATCCCGTCCGTGGACCATTACAAATCTAAGTACGGAAGAACAGCTGATAGCTTCAGGCTTCACTCAAGCTATTTATGATAATAATCATAGTCCTAACATAATTTTCCATCCAACACATATCCTTATTACATCCTTCAAAACTCAGGTCACACATGGTCAGGCAAGTCGCAAGTTAGCACGGTGGATGATAATGCGGGTCAAAAAAGGCTCCTTCATATAATGATGCATACATATACATACAGGTAAGCATACGTACACTTACTGGACAGACCCTTCCTTACGAACCGCCACATGAAACACATTCGCACTCAAAAATCATCCCAACACAGAGTAAACAACATTTTTGCCATTCTGCACATCCCATTTAAACTGTCTGGTCACAATCAACAACACCAAGACGCAAATCTCAATAATTATGATACTAATGCAATTCCATCCAGGTCAATGCCCACACATACGAACAAGACACTCACACAAACTGATTTACTTTAAATCATAAATTCTTCCAGCTTATTTAGCTTTTAAGAAAAGTTTCCATAGTAGTCACTCCAATTTCAAGTACTCCGCCTCAAAGCACTTTTTTTCCTCTCCTCTCATTACCCTTAAACAGATTCCAATTTTCGTTATACGTATTATTCCTGTAAAAGAACAATATCTTCTTCAACTGTAGGTAGGTTATAAAAGACACTCACAGGGCAACGCTTCGAATGTGCATCAGCAGATGATGATGCAAAGTGAACCACAAATATATAATGAGACAGGAACAATAATAATAATAAAAACTATCCAATGTATATTTCTTCTTCCTTCTTCGTCAACATACACACACAGTACTGCCGTACGCTGAACTTTTTAAAATCCTGATGATTCTCCTTCTACTCCTTCTACTGCTGCTGCTGCGAGAGTGACGGATTTCAATTAGGACCAAAGTACAAGCAACGATCAGCACAGCTACCTCTTATGTACAGCAGTTCAGACAGACGTACTAACCAGGATCTTTTAAAGCCCATAGGAGAACTTTTGCCGAGGCTATGAGTCTAGGAGCAAGCAGTATAGCTACTCTATAAACCAGCATTTTTCAAATTATCAGAATACTCATGATACAGACCTACCAGCCTACATCGATGGTACCACTTCAAGCAAACATACACACAGCTGATACGCAAGAACACATGAAACGTACATAACCCAGCAACCATATCGTCTCCAAAAAGTTTCCAAGTGTATATACTCCTAGTAGTCCCTCTTTCGCGTTCTGAATCGACCTCTTCTTCTTCTCTCTACCCAAGTAAAGTAATAGTTCAGGAGAGCTATACAATTTATGCTATATCCTCGAGGATTGCAGTAGTAGCTCGTATGTACGGTTTAACCCTTTCGTTTGTACATCGCCAAGGAAGCTTCCAATACTGCTATAAGGTATGCATTACATCCTCATCATCAAAAGTTTATGCCTTCACGGCTTCTCTGTAGTTCGTTCCCCTCACATATAGCCAGAACTGATATCAGTTCTGGCTATACAGGCAAAAGCAGGCGAGCATGGTGGTTCAACTCCGACTGTTCTCATGTGCGTAGAAAGGATGTAAATGGCCTGGCAACTGCCACCCAGCACACCCAACAAACCCTACTGTAGTAGATTCTCTCAACATCATCACACACATACACTTACACTACTACCGTACCCCTAGCGGGTCTTCCCACAGACCTCTCTCTCTATTCTGTAGGACTTGTAGTTAGTTGTATGAAAGAGCAATAGTTTGAATCTCCTAGCTGGCTCAAATCTCACGCCTTCCTCCTACTGAAGCCAATGCTACCTGCTCTTCTAAAACATCTATAGGACCAAGCATCTTGTAACCCTCCTTGTCATTGAGCTCTCTTCCTCCAAGGCAGATCTATATATACGTTCTCTACCCCAGAACCCTTTCTTTCTTGTCATCTCTCGACCATACCGACCGACCAACTCTCATCTTTACACACGCATACAAATACACACAGACACGGTCATATAACTCCGAACAGTCACCATACAGTACTACTACTACAACTACTACGCCCGCATTTGAAAAATTCTAAATCCTCAAAAGGGGCACTTGCCGTCCTCTCTTTATCACATACACATATACATACACACGGAGCAGAACACTTCCCTTTACACCACTACTCTCCAGTGCTTAGAAACACTCTCTTTGATATAATAGCTACATACACCCTAACCTTCCCTGCACCAAAAACTCTGCTGTTCTTCTGAACAATCTGGACGTGTTTAAATCTCACATCTCTTTCCCCTTGCTAGCAGCTCTTTTGCTCACTCACCCCTTTCTGCCTCTGTGTCTCTGTGTTTCTGCCAACGCGTTACCCAGCAGCAGCAGGATAACAACTCCCATTCTCCAGTTATTATATGCACTGTGCTCAGCTTGTATTAGTACTTGGACATTAGAAACATTTCTTCCCACTGCTGCACTGGCTGGCATGTCTTAGCAGAATAACTGCAGCAAACCACCTTCCAACGACCTATTCCCAGCTCACAACATGGAATATATTTGTATGCTGCATACTAAACCTGGCTCAGTCAGTCTATATTCCATATGATATAGGAAGTTGTTCGTTGCCTCTCTCCTCTGTCTTCTGTGGTTAAAGTCAGCAGGACAAAATCAGGAGTCAAAATTCAGCCTTCACATCTCTCTTTCTTTTTCTGTCTGTCTCTGCTACACCAACGATCCTGTAAGAAACACATGCATTTGCATCATTCTTCCATCACCACCACGTCCGTGATACAAATTTTTTTCTTTTACGAGAACGAGATGCAAGTATAGCCTGTCGTGCCCACTCATCCCGTGTATGTATTTCAAATTCAGGAGAGGATTTATGCATCGTTACAAGATCCCTACAACATCACTTCAACCTGGTCGTCACCTTCATCACCGTCGTCAAAGTCACCATTCGCGGCCATTACGAGTCCAGCCCAATCAGTACTTACTCCTATATTACAATCAATTGGTCCACTGTGATGCGTTGACACACAAGTACGAACGTAGCGGTTCAGTAGTTACTTTAAAAATGAGAGAACTCAAGCAACTTTCGCCCGATTACAAGAATGCTAAATTATACAAGCAACTATCACCCACACTGTCTACACAGGAGCAGGTTGAAATCCACATTTCAAGTGGCTCTTACACTAGCAGCGACACAATCCACTAATCTTTTTATTTCAGTGTATGCTAAGATATACAGCGCCGCTCTCATCGCTGTTTTTATGCACAACGATGTTCGCATTTGAAATATTTTTCCTCCAACCGCATCGAGTCCTCATAACGTTCGTCACCTAGGCGTCAATCTAACCTAATGTTCACTGCTAGTGGAAGCACACAGAGCCAGCGTCGTCCGTAAATCTCAATGATCACAGCATTGCAATCATAATAACGATTAGCAATAGATATGTACTGTGCTTCTCATGTACTGAGCAGGAAAAAGTTTGTATGTAGCCAGCAATGTACCCACAGAACTGCTATTTATATGATCATGAGCATAATTTTCACTCGTGATATCTAACAATAATACTGCAGCAACAAATTGCCAAGAATCGTTCGGGTTTACCCAGCAAGTTTTTGTAGCACCCGCTCCCATCATCGTCATTTCCTTTATTTTATCCTCCTCCACCTTCCTTATTTTCCCCTACGTCCTCCTCCTTTCCAATAATAGCCCGAGTCTTTCCGTTCTGAAGCCATGACGTCCTTTCCAGATCACTTTTAGTTACAATACCTACAGTGCCTACCAGCCGTACAGCAGCCAAGTCTTCTTTGGTGATGGTGATTATATCACTCTGGATCATCATCACCAACCATTTGACTGGAAAGGAAAACAACCAGCAAGCCCACAAAAATTCACTACATGCACGCTGAAAATAATTTTCAACGCCAGAGGTTCTTCTGCTCTCTCACGCATGATAATTTCCGTCCCAAAAATGAGTGCAAAGAATTAACGAGAGTAGATTCCATTCATTCCCATGAATAATTTATTAGTAAAGCCAGACAGATTCACTCAAGGTGTGAAGACCCAGTTACTCACAGTACTCGTCGTAGACATAATGATAAAGAAGCAAATCCCGTAGTCTCGTTAAACATCATCCCTGCTCCTGCATGCTCGTTTCCTTAGACCCGTCCTTCATAATCCAAACATGATCTCTAAAACTCTGCTTCTCACAATACCTTCAGGACTCACCATATAGCTTATGATCAAACTGACTGACTGACTATCTTCATGTTCCTCCAGGAGTCAAGCGAACCAAAGATACGTGCATATGATACACTACAATACTTAGCTCTTATCAGAAGACAGCTTACAGTTTGCATGGCAGGCCACATTCTATTCCCTTCACAAAGGATGCTAACCAGGTCCCAATAAATCAACTGAAAAAAATCATTCCAAAATCTAGCAAATTTTCTATCCTTCATCGCCCCCCGGCGGCCTTATATTATGACCCTCTTATTTCTTATCTCCATTCACCGGAACGCCGGCCGTTGTTCCTTGCAACTTACAGAGCTGGCATTCACTTTCCCAAGGAAGGAACAATGACCACATTATTATTATTAGGATCAGCAACTTCACCTCTACTTACTAACAGATGCTCAAAAGGTAAACAAGTTTTAAAAAAGAGTTAGTTTATTTCTCTGGCTTCCCACCTATGTGAGGCGAAATTGTGTTTTAGTACCACTCTACTCTATATAGATGGTAATTCCGGAAATCCGACGAGATTTCAACTTCCCTTTCAAGTATCACATCTTCTTGCCATTCTTTCCACACTACTAACGTGCTTACACAGGGAGGCAGACGGGTTTCAACAGTAATAACGACTATTCTTCTTTGGCGCGTTATACTTGAATCAAGTATAACCCAAGTAAGTTAAGTATTGTATCAAGTAACTTGATATTTATTACATTGATAAAAACCGTTAAACGTTCCGAATTAGAATGACACGGAACCTCGATCGTGTGTTTAACTCTTTCAATACTTTTCGCATTATATACCTTTCAATTTTTCAATGCCTTATAAATGCAACAATAATTTGCATAATGCATACGTACATGCGCCTGGGAATAAACTGCTTCAGTGGTCCATTACACAGAGGCCTAGCGATTCGTGTCGTGCTTTTATCATTACCTAAATTGACCTCTCAACTCCTCTTCCCTCCCATCCCATGATGCACCTGCACGCTCAAATCTCCACAGGGGAACAAACCGTTCTACCACTTGCCCGAGTAATATGTAACTAACTTCCTCAACCACACACAGGTTGCAAAGGTGACTAACACCAACAGAGTCAGTCAGACTGCATTCCTTGGCCACAGAAAAATCATGATCATTATAATCGCCACCGTCATCGTCATCATCAGATATGAATGGAATGAAATCAAGTAGCTTTGCCCGCAGTAGCATCTTCACTCAGTCTTAGCGTGCACTTTCCATAAAACTTTTTTACCAGCAGCCAGTCCTCTTGAACTATAATGCATGCACAAACTAGCCAACGTCCTTCGTACTGTCAACAGCAAAAGCTACTTACAAAAGAAGGCACTGAACCTGTCTGCTGCTTCCATGCGCATAACAAACGAAAGATGAGACCAAAAGATGAATCTGAACAAGTTTCAGTGCTAAAATCACACTGCTTTTTCGCAGGAACCTCAACCAAAACTATGGCAAAACGAGCATACTGAGATTCAAACATACTTTGAAAGGACCTCACCATGTCGCCCTCCCTCAAATCCGGAAATTTCATACGGAACTTTACCTTCCTGTTTAACAAACGGTCTAAATTTGATGATTCTAAATTGGCAATGACAGGAGCCGGGGAAGCTGTCGCAGATAAATGCGAGACAATGCTCATTTCCAATCCAATGCAGGAAGAGATCAATCATTTTATTTATTCGTCTCTCCTCCGTCTCTCTCTCTCGTCTCTTTATTTGCACTACTACTGTGGCGTCGAAGCAGCTTTTTCCAAACAAAGGAATTTGCTCTCAAAGTTAGACAAGAAATAAAAGCGAAGCTAGGTCGAATTCATTTGAATTACATGGATCATTCATTCCTTTCTCTGAGTAAGAACTATGGGAAGGAAACAAAATCAGCCTCCAGCATTTACAACACTGCACCAGGGATGTTGATTTATTGTTCCCTGCGAAAATCTTACGACAAGCGCCCTGTAACATTTTCCCTCCCAATATTGTCGGCAAGCAAATTTACGAGGACACAAAGAGGATAACCTCAACCGCTTCATTAGCACTCAAACGCCCCAAAATTTCTCCAGCAGACAGAAGGATTTTCCCATCTTCTTCTCGTGTCTCCTTCGCTTCTTGTTATAGCACTACCGAATGAACGTATGGGCTCATACATCGTCTCCATTGCTCATCACAATAATTGCTGAGAAATACTCTCCTTCACTTTACGACTCATTCACAGTATTCATCAAACTTTTATGGTCAAATCCACCCAACCACATTCATCGCACTACTACTGCTGGCATCCTTGATCACGATAGCATGAGGAAAGCCAAAGAAAATAAAGAAAGACGGTGGATGGATGGAAGGGACTAAATGCAGAACTCTTATTTTTTCTTCCTTGCATGCATTTTCTCCCAGGGCCAGACATCTTTGCATTACCAGCAGCTACTATCCTCATCACCATTATCATTCGAGACGTCTTTCTAAAAAAAATATCACCGACTGGAATGGAATACTTAGCAAAGCGATGGAGATCAGGATTACTGTGACGCGGGCTCCTGTAATGATGGCCCCCTTTCCCTTACTAAACATGTTTTAAAGGTCCGGAGTACAGCTACACCATCAACACTTAATTCAACTGACCCAAATCATGCTCCCAGGGCGGGAGTCCATGTAACACGATGTCAGCCATCAGCAAAGTCAACATCCCTTTTCCCCTTCCTCAACCTGCTACCACTGAAACCACCCACCCACCGCTGTTCAACCTTTTTTATCCAAGAAAAAACTGTTTTATGTTTTCATCACAAGTAATTGAGAGCACGTGCCACGTTCTTAACCAAGCAATTCCCTTCATACTTATGTAAAATCATGATAAGAAATACCAAGCGAGAGAGAAAGAGAAGGGCAAGCTAACAATTTAAATGGGAAACCATTTTCCTCATCTTAATTACTTTGAAGGAACTTATTTGCTTACGACAAATAACAACTACCCACTCATTCCTAGTGATTCCGTACTCAAATGACATTCCCTCAGAGTTCCCATTCCCAGCCTTCGCCTTCGTGACTTTCACTGCGCTACTCCATAATCTTTACAAACCAGTCAGCATTAAAACTTAAGTCTCGGTGCTTCGCTTGGTGACTATATTAACGCTGACGGTCTTCGTCGCTCAAGTACTCGACTCTCCCTCCCTTTAAAAAAGTTGCGTTCCAGTGGTAGCCTAAGCCAGACCGACCAAGAAAGAGTAACATTTTGGATTTTCTCTCGTCGGCTCATTCATGACGCAAAAAACTTCCGTTCCAGAGCATAAGAGCCGTTTCACGAAGAAATCTTTTTCTATTTTCTCCGATTCGCCTACCATCATGAACAACTTGTCATCGTTCCAGGTTCCCGCCCGGACGACACTCCTCTTTCGTCATGGTCATGACCAATGATTGCTACTACCAGCCAAACGAATTTTCCAAACTAAAAAATGTCTCTACACCTGAAGCACCTTTTGCCCCGTAATTAGTTAGCTGACGGTCTGACTGTCTGTCTTTACGATTGGTATCTCGCCGTGACATTTGTCCCAAAATAAATCTTCGGCTCTTGCTAGTTTGCTCAGATGACTTTCCGAAGGATCTTTCGAAAGTTCAGAGACCTTTTCGTTATTAAAAAACGCCTGACAGTAGGGTGATGCCGCCTTCCTGTCTTCGTCGTCTGTAGTATGACGGTCACAGTACTATTCTGCATCGGCCCCTGAAATAGACTGTGCGGTGGAGATTATCAGGATGGCTGATCGTGCAGCAGAAGGTAGATAACATTAAGTTCAATGAATGCATTAGCCTGATCCAACTTAAATTGCCAATGACTCTTATCAATGTAAAATCAGCAACAGCCGTCATCAGCATGGAAATTTCTCCTTCCAAAATCTTTGAGACACCTCCAGCTTTGAACTTATCCTTTGCTTACAGTGCTGGCTAACATACATACAGCTCCAAGTCCGTATCCTGAACTTCCCCACCAACTTCATACAGCTGTTTTGGGGTCCAACATAAACCTTGTGGCTATATAATTCGTGGATGATTCAGATGCAGCTAATCCGTAACTAGCCTAAATAATGCATGTGAGCAAGCTCTCTATCTAAATACTTTACTTCATCATCATCTTGTACAATCGAAGGCACATGATGGTTGGCTGCAGCCTTCAAAAGACAAAGAGAGAAAAAAGAAAGCATAATGAATTCGACACGAAGCTAACCTCACGAGCACCAGTTAGAAAGCTACTTACACTTAAGAGGAAGAGAGATGAGAAGAAGATGGAAAAGTTAAAACGTAGCGGGTATAGAGCTTGCATTCTAATGAGTGTAACATCTATCCCTCGCTCATGTATTTCTTTTACGGGCGGCTTTTTCCATCCCCTGGCCCACAGAATCATGTGGAGACTGCGTTAAGCCCTAATTACCTTCCGCAGATACTTTTCCCTGCCATCAAAAGAAAGTTTTACAACCCCAGGCTCAAGCTGCCCTTTGACACGACTGTACGAGAGTGACGGCCCGGTCTGTTCTGCCAACTATCTGTCAGAATTATCTGACACTTCCTCTGGCCAGCTTCTCGGCTGCCTGTCATGACAAACCTTCATCCATCCACCACCAGGCGGTCAAGGACATAATAGGGCAAATGTAGGTAAAAGAAGCAGGCCTCGCAAAGTCTCATGAAACTAGCAACCGAGCTTTCTCTCTTTACTCGTCAGCAGAAATTTACGACACAGAAATCTCAGGGATCGTTCTTTTCATCCACCAAAACTGGAACCGTCCCGAGTCCAACCAGAAGGAGTGAACGACGTGGTCCGGAATATACCCATCCGGATATGCCCTGTCCTTCAGACAGATTTTCTTTCCGTCCTCCCATTCTAGTTTTTGTATTGCTTCCGTACCTTTCTTCCTCTCTAGTAATGTGTATGCAATATATTATTTGGCTACTCCATCTTTCTTTCTCAAGTCTGACCCTATCAGTACAATTTAGTCATAACATCCAGCCCAGAACCTAGAACGTGCCTTGGTGCAGAAAAGGACAGAAGGGGTACTGCCTATTACCCCTGACTACAGATTCCAGACAGCACGTAGAGGCATTCTCTCAGTCGGTTTTCCAAAAGAGTCACTCTCGCAATAGAAGAAGAAAGGTGGGACGACCTCGAGGTTCTTCTCAAGGAGGAAGGGAGGCAGAATTTTTCATCGAATATTTAAAAGCTTCACTTCGTTCCAGCAAATTAAAAGCTACGCAGATGCAGCACAAGTTGGAGCAAAACTGCTACTACTTCCAGTAACAGTAGCTAAGTTCCTTTCTAGGTCCAGCAGTAGCTCGGAGTAGATTTCTTTTATATTACGGCAAGAAACTAAACAGCAGTAAAGTAAGCGGTATAAGCCGTAAACTGGAGGCTTGTAAACTTGCTGTAAAACAAGCTACCGACTACTGCCTCCCTCCATATACAAGAAGAACATAGATAGGAAAAGTCCTCCAGCTTTCTCTCTTCCCCTCCTCTCACTCCTTTTCCCTCTCTCCGGTATAAACTTTTACCGCTGCCACCTCGATGCGCCATCACTGTATAGCAAGTTTCGCAGTATGGCTAAATAATTCCGCTTTCATCTAATCACCACTACTCCAACGAAGAAGACCCAAGTATCAACAACACTGGGAGGGAAACTGATCCTTACACGGGGGACTCAGTTCACTCCAGTTTTTCAATAATGCACACATACATACATACCGTAAATGCTCTATTAGTAGCCCCGGCGCTATTTTTTTCAAACGAGCCCGGGCCCCGGCCACTATTGGAGACCCGGCGCTTATTTTTTCCAACTAATTTCGAGGCCATCCCTTAAACCCAAACCACGTT
>JAQFYD010000929.1:0-14409 GCA_034694225.1 Bourletiella hortensis
ACTGCAGTGTAATAAAGGGATTAAATCTAGCTTAATTATTGTCCTGAGGTTTGGAGGAGTAGGAGGAGCGATGATTTATTCAGCGTAACTAGCTGGGACTGTAAACAAATTGGAATTAAATTCTCATTAGGAGAAAGGAAAAGGAGGGCAGAGTTGTAGAAGAACATTGCCTCTGGAATTGGCTAGTGTTGCATCAGAGGCAGCCAGCCTGATGACACAAATAGTGTGCTAATGCATCCATGCTGCAATGATATAAGTTTTAATTAATATAACAACAAACTTGTTCCTCTTACATGTGTGTGTGTAGATTTTCAATTAGAACTTCCTGAGTATGAGTTTAGCATATGATAATGATCTTGTTTTTAGCCTTAAGCATTATATAATCAGGAGCTGGTGGTGGTAGAAGTAGGAGCAGCAGCAACAAGAACAACAAGAGCATCTCCCAGATGCTAGAGCAGATAATGTTCAACATTATTATTTTCTTCGTCGGTCAGTCATTCTAATGGAGCATATGGGGAGCGTATGTGAAAATCTATGCGGGCATATTATATAGATTAGCTAAATGTGTTTTGTTTTTCTGCCCTCTATTCGAACCATTATATTACGCAAGTTGTAGTATGAGGTCAAAGTAATGTGTATGACAAAGTGACTGACTGACAGAGGCAGTGATGGTCATGTCAGGACTTTTGTGTAAATTCCCCGCACGATTTTTTTTATTTCAAGGCTTCTTCATCGTTCCGTACACCAAAGGGTTTTATGAGGTTCGTGGAAATGGCAGCATTGTTGTTGGAACAGATTTACTGCGAATCCTTTGGCTTTTATTGTATTCTTTTTTTCTGTTTTGAATGTGACGGACAGTTAGTTTGTTAGTTTAGTAGTGAGTGAGTGAAATTTTTGCTGTATTGAACAAAGCTTGTTGTTGCTGCTGCTGTAGCTGCTCCTTGCTCAATCATTTATTGCTCTGTGTGTGTGTGGGAAAGATGACTTGGGTTTTTGACCTGTCCCTGGCATGTAGAAGGCGATTCGGACAGAAGTAGCTAACTGATTGGGGTACAATGGATACACAGGAGTATAGTAGTAGTGGTGGAAGTAGTTATTACTGCTGGTTGGTATATTATAGCGGGTGTTTGAAATGAAAATAAATGTTTGCTGTCAGAATTCTCCATTCTTCCAATAGTGAGGGTATAGTGATTTTTGTATAATATTTACGGCCTCCCCTCTCTCTCACCTGGGATGCTCCTGTCAAAAGCTGCACACACAGACTCTCTCTCTCTCTCTCTCTCTCTCTCTCTCTACTGTAGTAAAGAAGAAGAGTAATCTCGACAAGATTTATTCATTTCATCCCTCTGTGATAGTAATATGAATGCACATTAGCTCTCCTGCAGCTCCTCTTTTGCATTATGATCCCATATTTCCAATGAATCACTTTTTTTAGGCTCATCAGTTATGAAGCCCTTAATGTCATTCCTGTGTATGCTATCCCCGCGCTTGCCATTATTCTTGCCAAAATGGCCCTTCCGATCCACCACCATCATCATCATGGCTCAAAGAGAATGTTGCATACAACAGACTGGCTGAACTGTGTGTGAATTATTCAAGTCCGTTGGAGGGGAATATGTGTGTGTGAGAGAGAAAGGATCAATCAATCATTTTTAAGCTCTTTTTCATATTATATTATTTAATGGTCATTGATATCAAAGGATGCTGAGCAGACAGACCTTGCGTGTGAATAGATGCGTGCGTGTGGATGTATGCATATAAATGAAGAAAGTTGTTTGCTGTAGCTATGGCTCTGTATGTGTGCAATTATGATTGTGCAATGTTTATTTATTTGCTCTCACAGAGAGAGGGAAAGATGCGTTATAGTGTGTGAGTTTGATTAGATTTGAAAAAAACTGTAGGATACTTCCTTACGGTGTGTGTATTGTTGGTGGGCATGAATTGAGCCTAGCTATTTAGTCAAGTTAGATTGTATAATTGGGACTGAGTCATCATAAATTATGAGTGGACGGACGGCCTTTCGTATTTGTTGTGACTCTTCCCCTGCAGCGTCATATTGATTCTGGCTAAGCAAATTAGTGGAGTTTTTGCATTTTTTTACGATTAATATTTTTTATATATTTATTTACTTCACAAACAGGATGACGGAGTCATGGTGAGAGTGTGGAAACTGGGAGGATGATTCTCCCTTTGTGTTTGCTGTATACGATACCAGTTTGAATGCCTAATTTATGGAATTTTTATTGTATGTATATACGCATACCTTTGCTAATGCTGTGAGGAGAAGATGATCACACATTGATTTGCCTTACTTAAGACTCTCAGTTGGTGGTCCTCTCAGTCTTCTTTTCTGTCTTAGATAATAATTAATAATACTGCTCAGTGGGCAAGAAGAAAAAGTTGTGTGCGTGTAAATTATATAGAAAACACTCTCCGACCTTTCCAAGGTGGTCCTTACACAGACAAGTGTTCAACATTATCCTCGTCATCATCAGCAGCATCTCTCGCTCTCTCTCCCAGTTTCATGGTAGCATGTGAGGATTTAGATTCTCGTAAGATTTTGCCCTATTATAAAATGATTGAAAGGAGCAGTAATGATAATGACGGTGGTGTGGCATTGCTGGTAATACCTTCTGGTAATGCTGGACGATGAACAACAGGTCTGAAAGGATTTTCGGGCATTGCCTTCTTCTTCTTGTTTACACCTCCGTTGTCTTCCTCATGGTCTGTTCCCCCTTATTCTTTTCTTTTTCTCGTTGTCACCAGATGATTTGGGTCTGTAAAACATATGTAAGGAAGGAAAAGCTAAGCTGGAGGAGTTCTTGAAAGATGGGATTATTATGGGGCAAGAAACTTATTGGAGAGTGCTGGGTGCATGTTGCCTTGAATACATAGCGGATTATCTGGCTCTTTCTGTCTTCCTTCTGTACTGACTTTGCAATGCAAGAGCCTGGCAATTATGTAGAATTTTTGCTGAATTTTTTGTACTGGTGGGAGAGAAAGATGTACGTTGTTGGCCGGCGCACAAGTTTTTCTGCGTGCCTTACAAAACGGTTGGTATTATAATGATGACATTGACATTAGCTTGTGAGCATAGGCGGAGATGTACGTGATGATGGTGGTGATGATGATTATAAAAAAGTTCAGACCTGCCTGGTAGGCACAGTAGGTTCAATAACATTTAGATCGTCGTCAACTACTGTGAAATCCCTTGTTTATACTCGGCTATATGGGAACAAGGTGGCCCTTTGATTCTAATAACGGGCGTGAACTGGTGCTAAATATGACACGGGTTTTTGGGAGAAAGTTCTTTGATTTAAATACCCATTCAACTCCAAGTCGCATACGAAGAAGAGGCGCTTGTTACTGTCGTTTGTATGTGTGTGTTGTGGAGAAAAAGAATAATTGAAATTAGACGGCTCATTTTTCTTTTATGATCAACTGACTTGTGGGTCATGATGATGGAAATGGCTTGAAACTGAAAATGAATTTTTTTTATGTTTAAAACATGCAAATTTATTCGCATTTCAGTAATTCTTTACAACTGTCAGTCAGTATTGAGAAAGTTTTTTTTCTTTCGAGGGCGTCTTTTGGAACACAGTGCCCAACATGGAGGAACATGATGTTACTGCTTGTGCTTCTTACATTGCTTGGAAGATTTATACATTGCCCTCATGTTTTGTAGGTTACGGTTACGATCACATGGCTCTTCTGGGCATGCATGTTGAAAAGTAAAGCATACTATGTTCTCTGTGTGTGTGTGTGTATGTGCCTTAAAATATAAACTGTTGCTATTACTCTTAATTTATTTTTGGGTGTTGGTTGCTGGTGGTTCCTTCTTGTTCTTCTTCGTCGTATCTCTTACCTGCCTCTGCGTCTCTCTGCATGATTTTCTATCTGTCTGGGTGTGTACTTGTAAAAGTCATACACTACTCGTCGCTCCTCTGGCTGTATTTCTTGCCATTACTGTGCTGCCGCCTTAGTGAAGTAGCCGGTAATATTCATATCATCACGAACTACTTGCTTCGTTTTTTATGACTCCTAAAGGAGCATTTTTTCTTGTATAATTTATGCTTTGAAATAACACAGACTCGACTGTACTGTACAGTGTGGTCATTACTTATGGGCAAAGAGATGGACAGAAAAAAAGTATCTGTCATGGGCCTCAAGGGTCCAAGATTATTTGCTTGAGGGTGTGAGAATTGCGATAATAATAAACTGAAACACACGGTCGTGGACATGAGGAGTCGTGAGGGAAATTTGCGGGATTTGGAGATGTATGCAATGATGATATGATGATAATAATGATGAATATAATTTAATTTTTCTAGTCTGGGTGGTCCGTTCCCATTGAACTATTAGTTGGACCTGATGACGGTATTGCTTACCTAACGGAACGTGCTATCGAGGTAAGTCTTGTTTAACTTTTGATAGTAAGCAGAGTTGATATGACAGTTATTATAGCGTGTCAAGCGTACTGGGGAAGTGTGGGAGTTTATTATTGCGAGGCGTATGTATCATGTGGCTCATGAAATTGCATTACTTGCATTGGGGATTCAGTGTCGTGATTATTAAAGAACGTGTCTGTGTGTGCGTATGGGTAAAAGTGAGTGGCGAAGAAGCCAAATAAATCGTGGTAGCCGGAGGAATTAAAATATAAATGTGAGTAAAGCCGTAGGAGATAATTGTGTATTTTGTCCAATTAGGAAAATGTCAGGATACGTTGACGCCTAATAGGATGAGGAGCTTGAATGAGTAGCTTTATTAGGGTGTCATTGCAGTTCAGATGCAATTCGATGCAGCTGTGGGTTCACTGCCATGCCTTATATAGAACTTGAGTGGAATAGCTATCGTCCTTGGAATATAAGGGAAGAAAAATCTAAGATATTCTTGGAGCGTATCATTTAGAGCTCAACTGCTTCTCACGTTGTTGTTGAATTCCAGTAAAAGAAGTTGATTTGAAAATAAAGTTTTACTAGAGCGTAATATTGCTATTGCTTTAGTTTTTCCACCGGCGTGTTACGCTGCTACCTGCCAGGCAGAGAGGAGTATCTATAGAGGAATGAAGAGCCAGATATTTTTTTCTGTATTTCGTGAGAAAATTCCATAGTGGAAATGGTGCCTCCTGCTACTTCTACTTGTTGACATTTATAGTCTTCTAAAGACAGTATCCTGCGGAAACCACCCACGGGATTAGGAATGAACGGAAGTACTATTTTTCCATTGCTCCTGCTTGCCTTAATGGCAAGTTTAAAATTGTTTGGCTGGAGTTGTGTATTTCTATGCGTTTACTGTAGTGACATTTACTTCTGTGGTTGCCTTTTTCGTACTGCTGAGACGCAGAGGATTCAGTCCAGATGGTGTAAGGCTAGGTGTAAAATTATTCAAGAGTTTACAATGTTTTCCAATGGGGCTTACATGCTCAAAAATATTTAAAGTATGCATAAAAAACTAGAATTTTTAAGTGCGAGGAAGGTTTCTCAAAGAACTCACACAGAAGTACTACTAGGAGGTGCGAATAAAATGTAAAGTTGGAGGCTTTTGCATAAAAGAGCATACTCATTGAGAGAAAGATGGGGAAAAGTAAACCGTCGTCCTCCTGTCTGCCTGTCTCCTTAAATAAAGTTTCGGGATTGTATGAAATGATGCTGCAGTTTCAACTCTTTTAGATCCCAAGGACTTACAAAGCTCACCCATGACTACTGCCGCTGTATCTTCCACCACCACGTGCATCTTTTAAGAGCCCTAAGAAGGCGATGACTTTACGGGGATTTTTTTGTCTAGTCCAAACACATACCCAAATCTCACATTGCTTCAGAGGTGATGCAACTTTTGAGGATTCTGAAAATGTATCTGGCTGTATATCTCGTTGGGCAGTTCTGACGCCAGTTGTTGGATTCTCTGTGCTTTCTTTGTGAAAGGAGGCGTCAGCTTTGAGCAATTTTTAGGCAATGTGGGAATGCTACTTATTTGAGGGGAATTTTGCGGTGGTAGGTCTCTAGAGTGTTATGTAGCTATTGGAATTAAATGAAGCGGAGATTGTGTATGGCGGTGGTGGGTAATGAGATACAGTTTGTGTGTGTGTTTTGATGGGGAGTAATTTTTTATGAATTTTTCCAAGAAGGGAAATGGCAAGTTATGTAAGGAAATGTACTATGAGGGGGGTGGTGGCAGCAGGAGCAGGTCATTTGTATGATCAACGAGATGCCATTGTTGGAATGAAGCATGAAAAGTTACAGGATGGGAGAGAACCGGAAGGATTATGTGCTATAGCTGCCTGGCTGCGAGGCTTCCTCTAATGAAAATAAATCGGGTGGAATTCCTAAATATTTTTTAGATGATGAGCATCATCATCATTGACGACGGCACTGATGGTGGTGTCTGTACTGTGAGGAAAATGCGGTTTTAGTTGAATAATTTATGAAGTCGATAATGATGAGGAAGCCATTATAATTGAAAATAATTTAGCCCGGTCCTTGTGAGAATTTCTGTGTGACTGATTGCATGTGTGTGTTTCCATATGTGCCCACACGACGTAGGTCTTTGAAGTGTAGGAATGCATAGTAAAAATACAATTATCCGGCTCCTGTGGGAATACAAACTACAAGTTTGATTTACTATTCTCCGGAGGACTAAAAATGTATTTTTAATGCAGAAAGGAATAAAAATTATTTTAGTTAATTAACATACCAAGAAGGGTTGTGTGAAGGCGCCAGGAAGGCGTGTGCTTTTCTTGTCTTGTTATGTTTGTTTCTTTGACGTTTTCATATTATGATATGTACTTCATATTATGGAAATATTGTTTCACGATTGAGTTAATTGTGTCTGCTTCTCTGTTTATTCTCACTCATTCTTTCTCAGTCTTTTTTCGTAGTCATGGAAGTAGGTGGGAAAGACTGGAAATTATTTAAGACCAACTGAGTGAGATTATTCGTGGATGATAATAAAAAAGACTGGAACTCTGGAGCTTAATTGCAACAATGGAAATACTTGCTCCCTGTTGTTTTCTTTCTTTCCTGTGCTGAAACAATCAGACGCTTGTGGCGGCGAATGCAAGTTTTTCTGTTTGATCCAGTCAGCGTTGCTGGTTGTGCTGTACGCCGATTTTTCCCTTAGGTGTCTTATGAATCATGTTTTGCAGCAGTTTCATTTTATGCCAGATTAGCCAGATGTATTTTTTGCTAAAGTTTAATGGAAAATGTACTGTGATGAAGTAATGATGATGGTGTCTGTATTAAAAAGAGGATTTAAGGTGTTAATGGAGCCTGCTCTGTGGGAGGAACTGATAGGAGTAGTAGTAGCTAAGTAAGTAAGAGCAGTAACGATAAAGCATTATATTTTATGACATGACTCATTTTTTTGCATGACCTGCTTGCTCCTGCTGCTGCTGGTGGGGAGCATAATGTGACAAATCCATAAGTGGAACAAAATGCTGGACAATAATATAATCCTCCTTCCAAATAATAATGATGGCGTGCAAAAGGGAATTGAGTTGGGGAAGAGGGTAATAAAACGTGCTAAAATGACACTATAGACTTGTACTCAACTTATTATTTCAAGATAATTCCATTAGTTAAATGTGACGGCTGGATGTGAAATTCGTGTTTAGCTAGGCGTCATGTATGGGGCATCGTTTTTTGCTATTGTTACGCATGGGCCTCACGCACTTTCATGGTGTGGCTATGATGGCCATGTCATAAGTGAAGCTTTATAAAGGTGAAGGTTTATAAAGCTGCTATTTTTCTAACTGAATTACTGGCATGTACAGGTTTAATATTAAATGGAAAAAAATGTTGTAGCTATGACAGGCGGGGAGGAGACATGATAGACAGCGGGGTCCCTGTGAATAACGGTAAAGGTGCTATCGTTGGTGGATGAGGAATGTGATGGAATCGGCGTGTATGCGTTTACTATATTTGTACGCATTGGATTCGTGTGTGTGCGTGTGTGTGACATATGCCACTGGTGTCATTTTCGTTTAGAATCATCATCATCGTCGTCATGATCCTGAAGAATTTTATTTCCAAGCTGTGATTCTTTCCAGCATTCGTTTCCCCCTCATGCCACACGCATAAGGCTCGCGAGATCCATGGGCACATGTGAGCAGTGAAGATTTGTTAGTCGTTTTGGAGGTTAAAAAACGACAATAATGAAATGAATTGGCAGAGATGGAAGTATGTGGAATTTAGAACAAAGGCGTGAAAAGTTGGATTTAGTAGCTTTTGCCTCCCAGTGACGTAATGCACTTGGTTGCTCTCATTTTGCATTACGATGATGATGATGGGATCCGGTGTTTTAGCACGAGGTTATGTACACAGAGACACACACGCACGCATGTAAAAACTCACATGTGTAGACATTCAGGAGTTGAATGCAGACTACTACACGCATAATAATACGTTCGCTCATATGTTTCAGTCCTCATCCTGGCTTTATGTTCCTGTCACAAGCCAAGTAATTGAGCAATCTCTTAAGAATTTTACCGTATTTTCCGTCTAGACTCTTTGACGATGGCTATGAAGCTGTTGATGAAGATGATGAGGATGATGGGAAAGTGGAGAGAGAGATTCGCAAGAAGAGACGAGAGGAAGAGGAGGTGATTGAGGGCAAAGAGAAAAAAACATATTTCAGGGTTTTTGCTTGAAACCAAGCAGTCTGCATGGTTATATGTTACATGGTGGGGATGATCGTCATCGGGTGTCGAAATTATCTCTATAATGGCTCACTCTCTGCATATGTCGATACGAATTTTTTCCTCCACTAGTCATCATCATGATGTTTACATATAAAGGAATGGCTCATATGTTTATGTCGAATAGGGGCATTGAGCTTTTGCTCCGTGTGCGTGCGTGTGAGGATATGTTCCTTTTTTATTAAATGTTGTGCAATTTTATTATAGTAGCATAAGGTAAGCATCGGATGGCTCGTGTGTATTGAGGAAATAGGATTTTTTCCCACTGCTACTTTCTTGTACTTCGATAAATAAGGCAAGTATTTGCATGTAGGACGATTCTTGGTTGGACGTTTCCTTCAACTCTACATCAAGTGCGTGTGTATAGGCCATATGCAAAGGCATTTGTTGAATGAGAGTCAAGTCATCCCGAAATAGCATCATCACATCGTCATCTCCTTCTTCCTTGCTATTCCTCATGATGCTTCCTTCCTCCTTTACTACCGTCTTCTTCTCGTATTCTACTATGTTCCTGCTCTGAAAAATTATTATGTAGCTATGCAGCAAGCTTGAAAATTGAGAGAGTTTTGGTGGTAACACACACGGTGTTCTTCTGGTATTAGAGGCGGCCGAAGATCCAGAAGAAGAAATACACATCCTGTGTGTTAGATAGAATTAGGAGAAAAACCTTGTGTAAACTTACCAAACAGGGCAACATCGCAACATATATTTCTGGTTTAAGCAAGCCCTTGAAAAAATAGCTAATTACACGCTGTGGCATTTAAAAATTTGGTGGTTCCTCCTTCCAATAGCTTCGTTATAATAACATTTGAAAGCTCTGGAGGATTCTGTGTAACCACGTTGTGTTTGAGTGTTGATCATACAAGCTGAGGTTCGGCACTGACTGAGTTGACGTTACGCAAAGAAAGAGCAAACATGTGATTGTTGCTTTAAAGTTCTCTGACTGGGAGCCCGTGTGTAGCTCTGTGCTTGTCGTGATTGCCTCGTAGAAGAACTATTATTACTGTTGCTTCAAGACATTTTTGTAAATTATTTTCTTGTGAGTGAAAAAGCTCGTATGTTGGATAGAAAAGGGGTCCATTTTGGAGGGCATGTCAAGCGTTTCTAATTGAAAATTAAAGGTAAGATTGATACACAAAAGCCACTCTGACAGGTTGTATTTAACATTAAAAATATATTGAATTTCTTGAGGAATTTCTGTGGATGAATAAACTCATCAAGTGTAAAAAGGTAGAGTTTCAAAGTATAAAAAAAACTCAATCTTGGTCTTTACATTTTTACCATTATGATGATTGAGATGTATTCTTATTGTAGAAAATTGTCAGCTATATTTTATGTAGAAAAATGGAAGAAGACTGATTTTAAGGTGGAATCTCTTATTGCGTCTAAAAAAAAGATCCTGAAGCGATGGCGATGATGATGATAAAAATGATTATGGATGATAAAGGTGATTGGGAATATTGTTCATGAAAGATCATTCATGATTTCCTTTTATTTAAACTCACTGAACCAACTGCCCTTCTGGGCTTATAATATATCATCATCATCCTCGCGGTCGGTTTGTTTGGCCCACTTTAAAGGGAGGAATCCCCTCCATACCTTTCTCCGCATAATAATAAAGAAAACTAAATAGAGGTCTGGTGTGCATTACCTGCACGTCAAGAAGGTAGGCAGGCAGGCAGGTTGGATGGGGAATGGGTTGGTAAAAAACTGTATGCCGTCGGCGAGGAGGAGATGTGAAAGAAAAATGATATAAATATAACACAAGAGGTATTTTAGGCTTGCATTTTAGCTAAGGTAAATGTCATAGTGGAAGAGAGGGCTTGATATTGCTATCATTCTTACGTAAGAAAAAGTAGTTAAGTCTGTCATATGATGTGAGAAGATATGAGGGGAAAAGTTGAAGAATAAAGAAAGACAATCAGGGAAATGATTATGCCGTGTGTGTGAGTACTGAGCAGCAGCAGCGGCGGTTGAAAAGGTTATTTTACCTAAATGTGTTCCCATGTTGGAGCATCAAGACTGGATTGTGTTTTTTTCGTATTGCATGTGTGTGTGTGTATGCGTAAGTTACATAAATAGCTGGGCTGGTATGCAGCAGTAGAAAAAAATGAGGATTATGATTATTATTATTATTTAACCGGTGGTGGTGGTGGAAGTGTGTTGTTCTTCTGTAGGCCGACAGCCAGCAGATGTGGTGGAGAATGTAATAGTAGTTATGCAGGCAGAATGGAATTAGACAAAGACGTGAGACTTCGTGTGGAGTGGTAAATTTTTTGGGCAGGAATAATAGTATTATGGTAACTATAAGGAACGAAATGGAACGTCAATTTCTATTATTTTTTTATCCATAGTGATGCAAGACTATTTACACGGGGGCATTTCCTACATCATTTCCTCTAATTTATATCCCTTCCAATGTGGTATTTTCGAGCACATGATGGTGATGATGATCCTACCTAAAGCAAAAGGAGGGGTAATTCATTATTGGGTGCTGTTGCAATGCAATGTATCCAGTTTATGTTATTGTAGTGTCAGTTGCTTGTGTGTGTCTGGATGTTAAATATGGACGGAATCCCAGTGGTATTTTCCGGAAGAAAAACTATTACAATGCAAGTTACATGGGACGAATCCATGTGGAATGCTTTGAGATTTTTTTTCGGGTTACGTAAACCTGAGTGGCATATGATACATGGGCTATCAGCAGGGCATTTGGAGGTAGCAATAATAATAATACTGCAACTAACTGGATAAGGTTCAGAAGGAACTGTTATTATTATTATTATTGTTGTAATAATAATTGAATTTCAAGCCATATCTTTAGCTACAGCTGGAAGGTGGGTTCAAGAAGAAGGAGATTATTCCATTAGTCACGCCAATAAATGGTTTCCTAAAATTAAAGCATTTTTTTACAACCCCTCGCACCTGGCAATGCAGAGCTGGAGTAGTACGTAATAATCTTACGGACGATTGGATTATTATTACTATGATTATTGGGATGGTTGGAGTGATGAAAATAGTAGTGGCAGTGCTGTAGAATCCCCCGAAAGTGAACGGTCATGTTGATGATGAAGATGATGCAAGGAGTGGATTGTTAATGGGAGCCGATTGATGAGATTTGATTGCCCTCTGGTTGTCCTTTGATATGAAGCCATTGTGTCTAAGTTGTTGCTGTTGTTGTCTCTACGGATGTCAGACTCTTTTCTCTCCGGTTAAGAAGTTTGTCGGATGGAGAGCCATTATTCATAGATTATGCTCATGCCTGGAATGAATGTAGTTCGATAATGATGCCTCCTGGGGATTGTGAATGTGAGCGAGCGAGCGGCTTTATAAAGCTCTCATATGTGCTCAGGTGGTTTGATTGAGTCTTGTCTTGTCCGTCGTCCATGAGAACAGACACACCGACAAAGTTTGTATAGCTTCAGGAGGAGGATGAAAGTCCAGGAGGGGGTTCTCTTCCATTCATTTCTATTTGAGAACAGCACACGTTGTTGGAAGAGGAAAAAACAGATAAATAAATAATCATAAATTAATGGGAAGCTTTGGTGGATTTTATTTTTGGGATTAGTAACTAGCAGACCGAAGAGTGAAATGTGTAAGTAAGAACGAGTGAATGATCCTGTTGTTGTTTTAATCCGAATATAATCATCCATGTGATCATCCATTGTTAGTTATTTATTATTCAGAACGATTCCTCTCAATGTTCAATGGGTTCCTGTTAAAATGGGATTTTCTTCCAGTATTTTCTCGAGGGTTAAAGACATAATAGGATCATCATCTCTTCCCTTTTAAATGTTCGTCTCCTGACAATGTTCATGATCGCTTGGAGGCAAGAATAATGAAAAGTTTATCCGAATAATTGGATCTTGGTCCTTTTTTTCAAGGACTGTGGAATCCAATGGTGGTAGCCTTCAAGTTGAAGTAGTGAAGTAACGTGTGTCTGCCATAAGGAGAACATTTATGATGAATGAACTGTGCCGGCAGGGAAGAAGGAGCCCGCAGTAGTTGTGGTTTTAAGTGCAGAAAACAATTTGCAAAGAGTCGAAGAGAGTGTAATTAGAGAAGCTTTTAGCATACTGCGCGAAGAGTCGTGTCGTGTGTGTATGAATGAATTCATATTTATTTTAGTCTTGTTTTTTTAGCATCATAAAAATTTTTATAGCCGTAGTCAACTTACTTGGTTGAGGAGCTGATTTACATCTTTGTTTTTTTCGTTCATACTTTTGCTCCAACTGAAGCTTCCTTGTCTGCATGAATGACGATGATGATGTGATGTGGAGCGTAGGAAAGAATTGTGTATGTTTTCGTGTCTTTTAAATAGAGTTATACGGTTTTTTATTGATAGAGATAGAGTCATTTGAGGATCTAATGTACATTTTAATTACTTTATATACATGCTGTTAAAGAGACTGTTCTGATAAGGGCGGTGGTATAAGGTAATAAGATATGAGACTTGAGGTCAGGAATTGTTTTCACCCAGGCTTGTGTGAGCCACGGGCTTTTTTAATGGCTGAATAATTATTATGGTTATTTTGGCTAGAAAATTCCAATTATGGATGATGGAGCGAGCCTGCGACAGTTTTGTTATTGTTCGGGACGACGACAGAAGAAAGGGAATTGTTTGCGTAATAATAATGGTGGAATCATTTTGATTTCACCGAACGGCTAGTATTATTATGGCGAGGATATGTAAACTATAAGGAGCTTGTTTTTTGTTGGGAAAAGGTGCATAATAATGTAGGAAGAAGCATTGCTTGAATGCAACAATTATTTCGCCTGCTTGTCTTACTCTCAGTCTATTTAAGATTAGGCGTTATAATTAATTATGAAAGTTCTCCGGTTTCTTGTTTAGTCCCATCATGCTTGGCAGCTCTGTTTTGAGTTGATTTCAAGAACTGACAAACAGGAGGCGAGTGAATGAATGTGTGTTTGTGTACGGATGGTTGTTGTTAGTGAGTTCATTAAAATTTGAGCAGCTAATTATGGTTATTATTGGAGCTTGCACTGGTAGCTTTTCTTCTCCTTGTTATAGACCTCCATTCCATCAACATGGTTGTCGTCCTAATTTTTTCCAAATTAAACATTGAATTTCACATAGGAACAAGTGATTAAACTGGTTAATAAAGTCTCATTAGAATCACTGTTCTGGCTAATTGCTATGGGAAGCGTTAAATGAGGCTCATGCTTGTATCCGTGGTATTTTCACGTGGATGGAATTTTCTTCTGTGTGTGTGGAAAAACGATTTTTTGGGATGAATCATGTGATTTTTATCTGGTTTTCACTTTGCACATAAAATTGTAATGAAAATTTACGACAGTCCCACGAATTATGATGATGACGATAAGTGATGATGGTGGTTAGTTGGTAGGGAGCATGACGGATTTTTTTGTTAATGGAAATAACTTACTGTTGGCAATGAGTTCGGACTTGGAGCAGTGAAAATAATGTTGTCTTTTATATTATTGGCAGGAGTAAAATGAGGAAAGAATCTTGGGTGGTATTTTGTTATGATTCAAAAATGTAACTGACTTACTAGTTGGCGACGCAATTCAGGGCAGGAGGTAAAGGTCAATGTCATCCGTGTTCTTAATTTATAGAGTTGTGGGCATGTGAATGACAACGATGTGTGTGTTTGTATGAGTTGGAAAGAAAAATATGAACATTTTTCAATTACCATAATTCTGTCCCAGTTTTCAACAAGTAGAAGAAGAGCATG
>JAQFYD010000930.1:0-14397 GCA_034694225.1 Bourletiella hortensis
ATGAAATGCCCAGTGCAAAGTCATTTTTCGATCCAGTGCTGATCACTTTTTTTTCAGTGCCTATTAATATTTTCCCTTGTGAAAAGGGAAGCTGTCAGTGTGAAATTCAATCTGAAGCTTGCACAGAGTAATGAATGATGGAAACGAGAGTCCTTCTCCTTTATTACGTACTATTCCCTCATCAAGTAGGAATAATTGCAATAAAATCAGAAAACGGAGAGATGCGCGACCACTGACCAGATCAGTTACTCGCTTTTTCATTGCGAAAAATGTCATTGATCATTGTTGTTATAACATCTTTGAGGTGTTGAGATCAAGCTTGTCATCATGAAAGAGCCGTTTCACAGAGAACTGTGGACAAGAGTGGTGCTACCGGTTGAAGACCAAGGTTCAGCATACATTCAGTTCCGACTATTTACACAAATAATTAAAGGCAAACACATTACGGACTTGATTTATTCTTCAAAGCCAAGTATGCTAATCAGGGTGAATATGAAAAAAAACTGGTGCTGTTATTAGATTGAAACGAGTGAGGTTTATTGTAACAAATGTTTGGTCGGAATTGTTATAAAACTAATATTTCTCTTTCCACACTCTGATCAATCTCTACTGCATTATAAACAAGTGTTCTAAACAAAGGCGTTTGACTGTGTCAGCTCAGTGAAAAACGGACAAAGTTAGAGATGATCGCATCACTATTACGTATCATTGAACTAGAATGGACCTAAAATATTTGCTTTTCTCCTACCACACACTTTAAGTCTTGTCAAGGAAAGGAGCGAAAGTAGATACTAGTGGATCGAGTAGACAGAAAAACATTTTTGGATTTTTTAAAAAAAAATTACATTTCGCACTAAGTTTAACAATAATAATTTAACCCCTCATTCATTCCTCGACTTTGTCAAGACGAGTTGTTTCTACAGGTACAAATAAAATATTAACTAACTACCTCCTCCATCCTCCCCACCTTGTACTTTTCAAGCAGCACCAAAACCAGTTGCTCTAAACTGCTTTATCAGCACATGCAATTTATTTTTTGGGGAACAAATTTGTCCTTTTCACCGTGGTAATCTTCAGGCTTTTCCAGCGCCCACTAATTTCCACGGCCATCAGCATTCAGCCAGCTGGAATGTTGTGAGTCCATGTAGGACAACGAGCACTACAGCTATTCTTGTCAATGTTCATAATACAAAGTCACGAGCATGTTACGAGACAAACTTGAGCTCTTTTTTCTTTTACACAAGTGTACAGAGATTTCTAGTGACGTGGAATTATTATTATTATGAGCAGATCAAATGTTAGAGCATGTGCTTCATGTCAGGAGGATGGCTACTCGTGTTTTACAGTTGTGACTCATAATATAAAATGTGACTTTACCATTTTGAGCATGAGCAGAATTATTATTAGTTAGTTGGTAGTGAGCAAATATGTGTGAACCCAAAGGTAGTAATAATAATAATAATTACATTACTGGCAAAATCAAATGAGCAGAGCAGGGACACTAATGAGCCATTCTTGGCTCTGCTCTCCTGAATATAATGTGTACCTATGACACGTTGCGAGTCTACAGAATGGTCATTAAGGCGACCTTCTACACAAAAAACGGTCTACGCATAAACTTTTATCCTTTCGTTTCTACTATACAGAGTTGTCAACAACTATGTTACCTGCGTCTGGCTACACGGTCCTCAGTGGCAACATGATTATATCTAAGATAATATTACGCCTGCCGATATAAAATTCAAACAAGTTGGCACTCAGCAGCGTATTCATTAGGAATTATTGTGGGAAACATGTGAGAAAATAACTAGAAAATAATCATGTGGTCACTGTGTCACTTGTGATTGGAAACTAGTTTTAGAGCTATAGCTCATCTTATAGTCTTAAATTTAATTATATTTACAATAATTATGTATCACTTATGAAGGCGAGAATCTCCAAGAATTGTCTCTTGGCTCAAAGTCTTCTTTTTCTTCTTCTATTCATTCTTCTTTGGCGAAGGGGTGATGACGATTTAGGCCATCTTTTGCTTTGATTTTACCACGTACGCTCGATAGAAAAAGTTGGCAAAAAGCACAAAGTAGGAGCCGTACATTGTGAGGGCCAGATTGATGTTGTCATAGCTGCAAACGCAGTCCCGTCCCAGTGCCGCTGTAAAAAGAAATTGTTCCTTCATTCTTATAATTCTCAACTGCTCACCATGTGAACTCACACACATTCTCACAGTGAGATTCGGAGGTAAAAATGGTAACAAGGATCCCATACTCACCTTTCACCCATAGCGAGTAAACGTTGACTGTGACGCCAACGACCATTTGACTCAACTGAAGACAGGTTATCATCATGGCGAAATTGCGGGGAACTTTCACGCGGAGGCTCTGAAATAATCAAGTTGAAATTGTCGTTAAGTTTACATCCAGCAATTATAATTATGCACTGTCAATTGTGATATCCCGCCCACATTCCATCCGAATAGTTCTCTACTTCCTGCTCCTAAAATGTATCATGTAATCATCATCATCTGCTTACGTATGCACTGCTGCTGACCATGAGTGAAAAATCTTTAATAATTTATGCTGAACCAACATTTGAGTTAATTTTGCTTGCAAGGAGACATAAGTGGACGGCATTGAATTTCCAACGGAACTTTACTACTTTAGCCTCTAAACCAAGCCGCTTGAACTGGACAAGCGCAAAGTTTTTGGAGAGGAAGTGAAAGCTGATTTGGGTTGGAGGTAAGTATTTAATTGACGTATGAAACTTGTATTCCAGTTAGTGACTAAAGTCCACCACACTGGACGACTGACGGAATGTTGTTATATTGCTTGAGCTGAGGAATAATTATTGTTATTTGCGAATAAAAGACACCGGATGCGTTATTCATAGGAAGGAGAGGAGAGAATGGATATTATTTGGATCCATGAGGAAAACAAGATGAATGTGCCATAACTTTCAAGTCCACGGCTGACAGAGAACTTAGCCTTCTCAACTACCGCATGAAATGAAGGTGAATCAATGAGTTGTTCTTCATCTCCTATTATATTCCTTCCTAAAACGCCTGAGTGCACTTGTTATTCAATTGGCTGACACACACACACACCTTCCCTACCTTTCCTCTTTGCAAGTAATAATTAGCATGCTCCCTCATCATAACATGATCCTAACCCTGACCTTTGACAATGTATGGAATAGATTGAAAAACTTGTTGGATTCGTCCATCTTATCTCAATTAATCACACAGTCAAATCTCCGTTCCACTTCCCCCCAAATCCATTCTCATTCCTGCAAATAAATTCTAAGCTAAAAGAATGGAAATGATTCCTACGGACAGAAGGGAATTTAACCTTTGGAACTGAAGAGTAACTTTTGAAGGTTAAAGAGGAAAAAAGAGGCAGATCAGACTTTAAGTAAATGGAGGAAATAAACGAGTATGAAAAAACCTGTCCATTAGCAATAATACTATGTTCTGATGACTGACTTGAGACAGACGCGTAGTCTGACTTGATTTAATATTGCCCACTTTTAGTAGTAGTTGTACAACGCCTAAACGACCAGGAATATGGCTTTGACAAAAAGATGCAAATGGATGCCTTTGCGGAATGGAATAGGGAAATACATAATGTTGGAGACAAATGAGGTAAATTACCTTGAGAGCATAGTAAGAATACATTAGTGCGTGCACGAATAAGTTCATCGTCATAAACCATCTGAGTGGAGGCTCGTAGACTTCGTAGGTAAACCAGGTGTAGATCAGCACAGTGATGTGGTGGTACCTGCGGGAATAAATAATTCATTCATTACGACATCCAAAAGACCAAGCTATTTTACTCGTCATTTTCTTTAGCTAATTCAATCTCAGTCCCGACCACCATTAGTCGTCAAAATTCGCCGTCCGCTCTTCCAATGTGCCAAATTTTGCTGACATAAGTCCATTCTGAATTGAGTGCATGTCAGTTTTGGAAAAACTTGAAAAAAACTAATTGCTCTTGTTGATGCACTTGATGATGCTTATGTTTCCCAACTTTTTCTCCCTGCACTTCACTAAGTAGCAGCGGAGAAAGTAAAAAAGCATGAGTTCTATTCGTGTTGACGATGACTATACTACTACAGACTGATGAGAAGTAGACAGACAAGGGAGGTAAATATCAATAACTAATAGCCATATGAGGGAGGACAACTCAAGTCATTCGTTTCCGAATGCAGGGCACCTTGGGATGACAGAACGGCACTTTTGTAATTCAACTGGGGTCATAAGCTGGTGTAAGGAAAGGTGATGGGACTGATACTGAGGCTGATAAGCGTGGGAGAGTTAAACAGCTTGGGTCAAGCAATCATAATCATCATTGGCTTCAAGTAATTAATAAAATCTTCTTTGGACGAGTACTTGTTCAATAATAATTGTGTAGCTTTTCATCAAGCTTTTTAATAGCAGATGACGCGCCTACCTCATTCTAATTCATGTAATCAAAGGGAAGAAAAACAATGCCAATGTCAACAAAAGCGTCCGTTTACATTTTTGCAGTAAAACCTGGGAAATTTCTCGGGATTCTTCCCACCAGAATACTTTCCGGTGGATGATAACACAGAATATTATATAACATTTCTATTCTAATCGCATTTTTATCATGAGTATCTCCCATCTCCAATAATGCACTCTACGTGTGCTTTGAGCTAGCATGAGAAATGTCCATTGAACTGACTGAACGTACGCAAAAAGTCAAATAATGTCCACGACGGTATTTATCAAAAGAATGGAAGGACATGCGAGAGAAAAGTGCGACAGTACCTCATGTTGCTAACATTGTCCAAGTGTTACTCTCAGCAGAGTTTGTCCTAATGTAAATTAAGAAGAAAAGTGAGGGAAAAAATGATGACTTACCAGTGCAAAAAGATGAGAGGCTGTTTTCGTAAGACGATGAATACCGTATCGCCTAATTCCACCAATTTAGACATGGTCATTAGCCAGCCCCAAAATGCTGTTGCTGCATTATGCTCATCCCTGTAAAAAACATTACAAGCGATTAATAATTATTTGTAATAATAAGCTCCTTTCCTCTCCTTTTGCAGACAAAAGTCCAAAGGTTACTTAAAGGACCTCCAAGAAAATCCATTTGGTAACATCAAGGTCCATTTTTTCCACTCATTGAGAACAAGTAAATTTAGAAATTGTGACAATAACCTTAAGCAAAAGGGAGAAGTCAGGTCGGGAATAATAATTGCCACAATCACTGATATTTAACCCTTTTATCCGACTCCTTGCACTACTATTGACTTGGATGACGTGCAACAGCAGTGGGAACCACTTGCTCATTGTCATGTTTAGTTAAATTGCCCAGCACGTGCTATAAGATCAGTGGTAAAGCCAGGAGCTGAACAAAAGGGAATTATAATTGCAGCACGTGGAGGTGAGTGATCTGTGGGAAAGGGCCATTTTACTTAATGAGGGAATACACATTGAGCTAGTGATCATTGTCCAACAAGAATACTAAATAGCAATAAAATCTCAGTAATGACGTCCTCCTCTGACAACCATTTGACCGTAATAAGATCGGGCTTTAATTCTTGCTTGCATTAATTATGACGGGGACAGAATGCCCGCCGGTCTCGTGAATAATTCAAGCTTTCACAGGCGATCCAAGTCGCTGCTGTCATTTGCCGGAGGCATTAAAAGCTCGGGTTTAGCAGTTGGATGAAAAAAATGGCAGAAAGTAAGAGGAGTTTACCTTATACAAATTGAGCGATGGAATCCATCTTGTTGACTGAGAACATGAAAGAGTTCTGGTGCTGTGCGGAGGAAGCCGAATATGGAGAAGAGTGCGAGTCCGATGTTCCAAAGGAGAAGAACGGGTCTGAGCTGAAAGGCTTCCCGGTTTTTCATCAACCTCTGTGCCCCGAATATGAAGAGAACGTAAATTGCTGAAGCTACGAGACTCAAGTTCCAGTGCTTTCCCATCCATCTTCTCCATCGGGTCAGTTCAAATTGTTCCCACTGGTACACCGTCAAATATGATGGCTGATAGACCGTCGTCACTTCCACAAAATAATCTGTGCTGTTCATTTTTGCAAAATATATCTTTCCTTGCTTCTAGCTTAAGCGGAACTGATAGACAATAATAATAAACACTTTTTCAAGTCAAAATTTGTTTCCTTCTCTCGTGTGAATAGGAAGCAGAAGTAGAAGAAGAAGAAGAACTACACTTCACAGTTGAGTTGGAATAATAATGCTCCGTGGATGATGATGATGTTGCTTGCTTGATGTCCTTCTGCAGTTTGCTTGATTATTGTGATTTAAGACAGAAGGAGAGACGAGATGAGGAGAATTGGAAGACACAGACCATAATGTTGGAGGATGAAGAATAAAAGCTGTTGGAAACCTGTTTACCTTCTATTATATACTCTCCGCCACTCACCCACCAATTTCCTTTCCACGCTATCATCGTCATCACATATGAACACGGCATGAGAGATGAACGTTCCTTTACACAGTACAGCCTTACATGAGTAAATCCTGGCTGTAGTCAAAGTCTTCCACCACCACCTCGTCTTATTCTTTTAGTCTCATATCCAGCTTTTAATCGCCTCTCTCTATCTCTCCCTTCCTTTTCACAATCTTCTTTCCCTTTGCAATTTTTTCTCCTGCACAACAACAACCACAACAACAACAACAACAACCTGCCAAGTAAACTGGCTACTGGTACTGGTTCCTTCTTTTTCTTCGTCTTGTTCTTCTTCTTGGTAACCGCATGATGAGCTTATACGAGACAAGAAATAATAGGGATTCCCAACATATTTCCCTTAAATCTGCTCCCTCACACAATATGCATATTAAACTGATCTACTCCCTCGCAGAACTTATTCCAACTTGACACAACTCCTCCTTCTCCGCATCATCATCATCCTTTTTTAAATACCACAAAGATTTTTGCAAAACAAGCAAGAAAAAAGTGGTTCAATTTTATATTGCGACGTCATTGTGCCAACCCAAACTAAGCAAGTCATCTGACCCCTTCGCTTCTGCTTAATCCACATCTTTCCAATGAATTCTTCCTTTTCGCATGAAACGCAAAATTCCAAGCAAATTTTCGCATCGTATTCCGTCCTTATCTTTACGTTTTTCCACTTGCCCAAGAATTTCGCATAAAACTTGCTCGGCTGGACTGGAAGGAAAAACCGTCAAAGTTAAGGGGCATTTTCATGAGACATGCCATTGACCTTCGCAGGTAACATGTTCCCTTCCTCAGGGCTCAGTACTCGTATCAACTTTCCATTCAATTCATTCATGAAACGATTCTTTCATCTGCTTCTAGGAGTGTTCGTCTATTCAGATTTTACAAGAGGTGCGGGGGCTGCTACAACCGTTAAGAAGATATGAATGAGCAGGAATTGCTGGAGATGAATGGAGGATTGTCATCCTTTCTCCACTGTATGAAAATGCTTAAGCGGGACTTAGTTGAGGGTAGCAGCTTTGTTTGCCTTTGCGTGAGAGACACTTTGTGTGAGATAGAGAAGAAACAAAGAAAATTATCAGCTGACTTTCCCAAAGGTTGTGGTCGGATTAATATGAACAAGAAAAAGGATGGAATGAGAGGGACGTATATGAAAAGATTGTTCATAAAAGTGGCCCGGAGCCTGTGAAACTATTATTATTACATGAATTTGTGGCAGAAGACCAGGCTGGTCAACCCTTTTCACTCTTATCAACAAGGACTCGATTGAGAAATAGAAATAGTGAATAACAATTTTTAAAATAATAATAATTCTTTAAACAAACATAATAATAATAGTGTAAGTCGAGATTTTAGTTGAGCAGAGGATGATGACAAGGCGGATGACAATCGAGTGAGAAATGCGTCTTTTCACATTGACCCCAACCCTTAGACTTGAGGCTGCCACTGCTGCCCTTTGCCAACAAATTGCCTTTGACCCAACACCACCGCAGATTCATGTCCAACGAATCATGATGACAAATAATTTCAATTTTCCCAAGGTCACATCCTCATTGATTCAACGTGTGGTCAATTAAATATTGCTCATTCTTACTTTCCGCTAAACTTGACTCATGTCATCATCATTGTTGTCATATGATCATCGTCTCATCCAGGACAAAATGTTAAAAATGTGTTGCTGTTGTAGGGACGAGACTAGAATGACGTTGGGATGGCAAAGTATGAAGACGTGAATTGGGCTGGCTATGTTAACAGAAAGTAGTGTGTTAGTTTTACCTTGGAAATTAAATATATTTTAATGGGGATGTAAGAGTCTTAGCAATTAGTCATTTTCAGCTGCTCCTGCTGCTGGGCTTTGGGCATGTTGCAAAATAATGTTTGAGGGAAATTAAAATTATTGTTACTACTCTGCAATAAATTTAAATAGAGTGAAATGAAGCAAAAAGCTTTGAGTAGTTTGAGGACATTCTATAACAATAATGACGATGATAATGTTTACGTGGTGGTGGCAACGACGACAACGACCAAGAACCGACCAAGGTAATTTTGACATGATGGTGGCAGGCGCATCATAAAAATGGCGCAATCTCCTCCACAACACAGAAACAAAAGTCTCGCACTCTCATAATAATAATAATATCCATCTTCTCACTAATTTCAGCACATATGTATGCACTCTTCAGTCCCTTTTCTCATCTCTCAACAGCTCATACTACAAGCTGAGCATTAATAACTAACTCTGGTTTTTCTCACTTAACTCACCTGTTGTACACAGTGAGCAGCAGCTCTGTATATGTTACTCATTGGTGCGGCAAGACATTTGAAAATTTAAACAAAATCATCATTATTATGTAAATGGAATGCAAGTAAGTAACTCAGTCACAAGTAAGTAATGTACCGGAGAGTATTAACACATGAGATAGCCTAGTCTTATACGCAACGCATTACAACTCAGGTGAAGGCCAAGTGCTAAATCTGTCATTGCTAAAATGGCACATTTTTTTCATTCCTTCTTTTCCCTTAAAAGTTAATTCTCCATGTTGGAAGACGTTAGTAGTACACTCCTCCTTCTAGTTGTAAAATATCTTTGATTTGTCCCACATGAGTTGATGACTCAATTTACTACGCAAAGCATCTTTCCTTGTCGCTTTTCATTTCATTATGAAACTCGACACTGTACTGACTGGGAGCCAACCAACAACTGCCTGGGGTTAAATGCAACAAGACTGAAAGCACACGTCTCCGCCGCCGCTCTCAAGCTCAGCTCAACATTGGCCTCAAAATCTTGACTCACTTCACACTCCTCATCATCATCATCGTCCTGTGCTTTACTTTCTGTGCTCAGACGCCATGACTGGGACTTTAAACATCCCTTTCGCTTTCCGTAAAATTATTCATCATCATCAAGAAAGAGGAGCAGCCAGGAGCAGCACATGGGAAGAAAATGCTTATTAGCTTTCTAATGTAGTCTCTTCTACTACTCAAGTCTCATAATAGCCGTAAATAATTAATTAAATCTTCTTGTAATCTGTAGCCGGATTCGCTCATTGTCCTTCACAGCTACCAGAGAACAGTTCAAGAATTCTGCACATATTTCTAGAAATCCATCCTTTCCTGTCCTTTCTTCTTATCACGCAAATCACAAATTCTTAATTAATTGCGTAATGGCCATAAGCTCCTTATCATACTTTGCCAAAGACGTCGTCTTGTCCCTTGAATATGGCTTGTTTGGGTCATAGGAGAAGAAGAAGACGAAGGAGGAAATTAGGAAAAAAGTTGAGGAGTGTAAAGCCGGTAAAATGAGGATTATTTGGAATGAAAAGTACATTAATTACGTCACTTAATTAAGCTACTGAAAACAAGTATTTGACCACTTTTACAGCCTATAACAATAACGCCAGAAGTTTCAAGTAGTTTCAGGTCCTCCTCATCGTCATCTCACTCCACAGCTTCCCATTCCTCCAATCCATTGACCAATGCTCTCCTCCAAGTTACATGAATAAATTTGAATTAATTTTTATTTTTTGCAAGTTGACCTTGGTGGAATTATGTGGACATGAAAGGAGCATTGCTCAGCTCATAATGTTATTATTATTACAAAGTTGAAACTGATTCATCCACCCTCAACAACATGCTGGGCACTGCTTCCTGTTTTGTCTTCTTATTCCTGCTCTGCCAACTAATAATTTACTGTTGATCGACCAAAACCAAAAAGAAGGTTATGTCATTCATCCGATGGGGCTTTCCCTCTTTTTTTCTATCTCGACAAATTTTTGGACTCACTCTGATTCTCTGAATTCCGGCAAACAACATGGAATTACAGTGAAAGAAAAAGATTAATTTAGGAAAATGGTAAAAATGATCAGTACATCCGCCGCCGGGTCAGTTTGAAGCAATTATTGAACAGAGACGTATTTTGTTGTTGTTGTTGTTGTCTTGCGGTGGCGGATTCTTAGAAAAATCTTGATTATGTCTTCAGAAAGAGAGGATAAAAAGCTGTCGGAAAGGAGAAAAAATTGTGCGGGAATGAAAAATAAATGAAGGAGAGCAAAAGAAGATAATCAACTTGTTCTTGTTCATGTTGTTGTTGTTGTTGTTGTTTAAGAAGAAGAAGACGAAGATCAAGTCAAATCCCAAGGTGGATTCACCTCACTTACTCCTCTTCTTCTTTTTCTTCATTTTTGCGCACTTGTTTCAACTTACCTGAGATTGAACACAAAGTGTGCAAAAACTTTGTTCACATTTAATTGCCAAAGAGTTGCTGCTGCGAACAAGAAAGACGTTCATCCGAGATGCAACAACAGATTTGCAAAGGCATTAAGTTTCAGATAAAATCAAGAGCCATTTCCTCCCTTCATTTTTCTCTCTCTCTCGCTCCTTTCCGTCTAACTATTTGCAAATTCTTGACATGATGATGAACGTTCGGAGAGAAATGTCTCCAGGAGGTCTGCACTCTGATATTTCACGTAAATAATGAACGACTTGAAAGCCGTTAAGAGAAACAGATCGTGCGAAAATAGTCAGGAAGCTTTTCGCAACTCATTTACGAATAATAATAATAATTATTATTTGCAAAAAAGGGGACAGCAACCCCTGAAGAAAGAATTGATCCAGCTATCATTCCCATCCCTCTTAAATTAAACTTTATCTCCGAATATTTTGGTGGATTTTTTATGATATTTACATAAGAACATGAAGAAGGATAAAAAACGTTTTCCAACAAGGGCTTTCCTGCACAAGCAACAAGATAAACTTTCCGCTCTTAAGCTCTTTTCAAGGAAAATAATTTGCAAGTAAACAAAATGAATTCAGAGAATAAGAAAGAAAACGGCTCCCACCTTTGCCTTGATCGTCATCATCAGTTGCATGAACTCAGTCAATCATAATTGAATCCTGTTTTGCTAAAACAAACATTAGAACAGGACTGATCAAGTTACATAACAGGAATATGATGCTTGAGCATGTGAGAGATGGAAGGGAGATGAAAAAGTGCACAGTATGAGTGCATGCGCTTTTTAAGTAAAAATGACCTTTTGAGGTTCAAGTTTGGCAGATGAGATGATGATGATTATGATGCAATATTGAAAGTGATAAATGTGTGCTGTGGCAGCGACTACAAAAATAATTTTGGTGATAATAATGATTTGAGTAGAGCTATATATGAGGGAAGACGGTGAAAGGATGGGATGATGGCGGTGCGGAGTGTTTGCCTTATGTAAACAGAGTAGAATTAAATTAAGGTAGTAGGAAAAAGACTTGTACGTCAGAAACAAGTGTGAGAAGAGATGCGGAGGAAGAAACAGGTTTTTTGGCGGTCGAATGATTAATATTAAGGTCAGGATATGTCGAGTTGCATAAATGCTACCTTCACTCGCTTCATTATCATCAATCCAGCACACACATCAAGTTCACATTTTGTTTAACCACCAAGCAAGCAAGCACACCTCCATAATGTCCTCCTCCATTTTCCCCAGAGATTCGCACAGCAACAACAACAACAATAATAATTATTATTATTACTCATGCCCCAACATGGCAACAATAAACTATCCTGCTTCATCCAGTTTCTTCCTAATGATCAGTATCTCATATAATCAATCGCTTAACCACTTTTAGCGTTCGCATGAAAACGTAAACATGAGTGACGAAGTGAGGAATGGGAGTGAGACTAGATTTAAATCCATTCTTGTTTATTATCACGAAAATCACATGGAGAATAATATTACACAACTATTCAACTGACCAGAAGAACATATAATAATTACAACAATAATTATTATTACGAGCAATCATAGAAAATAGAACCCCCAATAATATATTTAAGTCTGCATAGGTTTACATAGGAATATTTCCGGTGGTGGATTTCAAGAACAGGTTACTAATAATAATAGTTACTTTTAGGCCTGAGACATGTTTAATTGAGGAGTATGTCCGTCGTGGACATTGGAGTTATAAAACTGTTTATTTTCTTGAGTTGACTGGATGTGCGGGAGCAAGGTGAAGAACAAGTAGTTGTTGTGGAGGAACTGGAACGAGTGACAAGACGATGACTGGTATGCCAAGTGCTGAGAATATAAAAACTAGACAACCACATGGTAATCAATCCGGAACCCAGGATCCCGGCCAGCAGGATACTCACTCCGATCAAACCTTCTGCTACCAACGAAATCATGCTCACAAATTCCATAATCTCGACAAACTGCAAAATTAAAGTTGTTATTAGAGTAATAACTAATTGGCACAAATGAATAGTTTACAAGTTTTTAAACCACCTTGTGAATTATTAGCAAAGGTAACAATGTTAAACTTACATAGCGAATGTGATTCCGCTTGTGGGCTTGTGATAGTGAAAAGGTGCAATAATTGTGACAATTGGAGTTGAACGACTGGCCACTGTAGTCACCGACTGACTGGTTATCCCTGCTCACAGTTAACTTTTCTGGACGAGAATAATGGGCGAATAAGAAGAGGTTAGAATGTTAGTGCAGTCCTGTCTGCCAGACTCTCTGTCTCACAATGAATGAATGAATGAGATGAGAAGGATTGGTGGCTTGGCGTATTTAAATACGACAAGTGCATTCCCCAAGGGAGTTACGTTTAACAAGAATTGGATAATGATGACGATGATGGAGAGTTCGCTCCATCTCCATTCATCTGGATTTCCCCAACTCCTTTATCTCATCATCTTTCTTCTTCTTACTCTGAACTGAGGATGGGACAGGACAATAGCCAAAACTCACGTCATTACCACCTCATGCATGCAAACTGCAGTAATGCGTCCATATTCTCTGTCTTATACCTTTTAGTTCCTTCCACTCTGTACAGTATTACTTTATACTTTTTTCCATCCTTACTTAGTCATTGTTTACCTTACGTGAGTGCTTACATTAGTTAAGTTAGTAAACCCAGCCCTCTCATTCATTCTCTGTAGACGCGAGTCCTTCACATAACACTATGACTAACCCTCCCTCCCAGCACAAGGCTATTCTAACAATACTTTTCAGTCTATAACTTGTAATTACCAAGCCTTCTCTTACAACTAACTTTAATGAGAATCATCCAACTAGCTACACGCTTACGACCCATGCCACAAGGGTGGCATGAATTGCGAGCGACATGTCCAAGGTATTCTCGGAGCCAGAAATTGGCAAGTAAGGAACACAAGTTCAACTTTTAGATTCTTCCGAAAGTTGAGGACGGAGCCTGAACTTAGTCAAGCATCGTAATGTAAACAATAAATGAGGAATGTTGGGAAGCTGGCTTTGGCTGTGGGAATCCGAGCTTTGAGAGGTGACGGGAAACTGTCCGAATGCTGACCTAGGCAATTACAATTACGTAGAGGTTTTAACCAGCTCCAGCGGAAAACATGTTTGATTTATTGCTTCACATTTCATTCACATTACACCTGTTGTTTCAACGTGGGAAATACTAACAGGATGTGTTATATACCTTCTTCTTGATTTCTTTATATTACTTCCCGTTTCCCCGGCTGCATGGCGTAGCTGTATTTTGCTTGCAGGTAGTTTGATTCATTGCACCTGCAATTTTCTCACATGCAGGGCCCTGATAGAAATCACATTGTGAGTGATGGTTCAGACAAACTCCTATTTCCGATTTTCCTAATGAACTTTGACCTCACTCATACGGCACTTTGCATTATACACCCAGGACAACGGCAACTAGTTTGGAGTTTGATATCATAGCGTTTCCATGGCTTCGGGCATCTGCATTATAAACTTAGTTACAGTCGTAAGACGAACCAATGTAAAGGAGGACCACATATCTGTACATAATTATTAGTGGTTGATGAGAACTGATATCAAAGCCAACGTACCCAGTGGCGGATCCAGGAATGAACAATGGGGGGTGCACCAGCCATAATTTTACCACCATATTGAATTTCAGGCGCCATTTTGGAAGCCAGGCGTAACTTCAACCAAACTCTGACCTG
>JAQFYD010000931.1:0-14393 GCA_034694225.1 Bourletiella hortensis
TCAAGTTGCAAAATCTCTGTGGCCTGACTGCTCCCTTCCGCCCAAAATATCTTCCTCCTTGCTGGATCACATTGAACTTCTGTGGCGTTGGATTCGATCTTCAACAAACGCTTTGGCTCTGAAGCAATGCCATCAAGAACAGGAACCTGCCAGATCCCTTCCATCGTCGTGGAGACTAAGAGATTGCGTCGGACTATAAACGGATGATTAAATAAACAGCACGTTTACACTACTGCACTGCACTAGTAGTTCATCCTCGATTTAGATTTCCCATCGTTGCTGGAGGATCTAATAAATGTTTTGGTGTAATGGTAAAGCTATTACCTAAATTGCAGTTATAGCCGTCCCTCTCCAGCGCGTAGCCGTCAGGACAGAGGCAAGTATATCCCATGTGGTAGTTGGATCGGACGCAAATGTGGGAGCAAGGATTATTTTCACACGGATTTTCAATTGGATCGTCAAGGTAATCAACCCACCTGGGCAGTATTTCCACATCTCCGACAACGGCAGAGTAAACAAGTCGTTTTGTGGGTTCCCAACCGACTATACCTTTACGGATAGGTCTAACGTCAGCACGGTAGAGTTGGAAATCTTGCCAGAACATGATGTGGTCACGGACCGCAAAAACTCTCAAGCCTGGTGACAGATACAAATTGTGCTGTTTGTTCCCGTGAAAATCACATCTGGATATTTCAGGCCTAAATCCCGTCGTCCAATAAACAAGCAATCTTTTCTGGTCCACTGCAAGACTTTTACCAGAATCGTCATGGAGTTCGCTAATCAGCTCTTTTACCTCGGTGCCATCCAAAAGAGCCCGAACTATGAATTTACTAGGACTAGGAAAACGATCCGGGTCCACAAACCTGCGCACCCAAAAAAGAAGCCTGAAAATAAAAGGATGCATAGCATTAATACAGCAATTTAAGCTTCATTCCGACGCGTTATGGCATGTTTCCTTCGGGTAACAGCAATACCACAAGAGTTCTTACCCTTCACGCGAAGCAATTGCGATTGACTGTGCATAACCATACGGATCCTCGTGAACCGTGGTAAACAACGAGCGATTCAAATCATTCGCGCGAACTTTTCCACAATTGTGATAGGTGGTATACGCAATTCCGGTCACCGAGTCGATGGCCACGTCAAAAAGACGAGCTAAAGTGAATCCGATCAAACCTCTAACTTTTAAGAATCTTTGAAAACGGTATCGAGAATCACAAACATACCGGAAGACTCATCGTCACACGGTCGTGGCTCGCTTTGAAGGTCCGTAACTTTATGCCGTATCAATGTGCTGTTAGCGGATTTCGTCTGCACGAAAGTCACCAACTCTAAAAAATTCTCGAAAAATTTCCTACAGCTAAAGTTTGCGTTCTGTTAGTTGAAGGGCAGAATTTAATTAACTTTTCATAATCGGAAATCAACAGTTGTTCCTCTGCGTATAAGAAGAATCATTCTACTACAACATTTGTTAGCACCAAACAGCCGCTTTACACCTTGATATGATTGCTAATTACCGCATTCATCCGTCCATGTCACGTTTGCCTCCACAGTAGTGAAAAGCCAGTAGAGAAAGAGCAAATACTGAAACTTTTCGAGCATATTCCTGGGATGGGAGAAAATATCCGATATTTTGATAGCTATTTTGGTATTTCTGTCTTGGGCGTTAGTTACTTAAGAAATGATGAGGTGTGTATTCGTACAGTCTTATGCTCATAAATGCAAACTCCTTCTTCAGAAATTCGAAGCATGGGACACGAAAAGGAAATTGTGGTCTTTCTTTGAAAGGGAAACCGTTGTACAAGTTCCACGGAAAATAGGACCACAGGATTCTGTTAGTGACAATAACGGTACTTAATTAATAATTACGTCATGCTGGAAACGTACCCTTCGATCGGATTCAAAGCAATCCCCGTAACCTTTCCTTGTTTTCAGAGAACTACCGCACAAGTAAATTTACCTTTCCGGTCGTCCGTCGCATGCCAGAATAAAACCCTTTCTGGCAGCAACATAAACGTTTACAGTGACCCACTCAAATGCTAACGCATAAAAAAGTCCGTCTGGATGGATAACATCAAAAGCATGCGTTTATTGCGGAACCTAGTTACTTAAAAAAAGCTTGCACTTACGTCGTTTTGTATCTAAAACCGTTTCCACCTGACTTCCTTTTCTGTTGGAGCGAAAAACTTGATGAAAGATGCTCCACTAAATATTTTCTCTCACCCAAACAAATGCAACTCCGTTCACATGTTTACACCCGCCTGCAACCGTGGTCACGTCAGAGGTGACCAACGAGTTAATGCTTCAGACATTTTCCATACGTTGCAAGAAGTATGCCGGGCTCGTTTGCTAAAATTCAAATGCAAAGAAGTCACTTGATGTTTACAGTAAGCAGCAACACTTCCTATCATCAAAGCTCTGGCTTTTCAAGTGTTTTCCAACACAAATCCAATGCAATGCTCTCCCAGTTTTCCTACGAACTCAAGGCAGTGTGATTTTTCAGCACCGTCAATGATGCTTATTTCTCCGATGAAAATGCTCCCTGTTTGATTAACCAGAATGCAGCTCCAGCGCCCAAAATGGTCTGCCTTCAATTTTTGTATGCTGACACCGAATTTTCGGCTCTGGAATCCATTTCCATCTAAGGTAACTCCTTCCACCGCCGTTTCCGAAATTTTCGTCTTCCCCGATAATGACGATCTGTCAGGTTACTCTCCCACAAACACAAACGTGGGCTGGAATCCCATCCAAGGGCTTTGCAAAGCAGTTCCACGGACTCATTTACTTTTGCCAGGATTCCGGCATGGGGAACAATAGTTTCTTTGTGTCTGATTGGACGACAGCGTTATAACTGCGAAGGCAAAAAATGAATTTAGATTCAATATAGCAATTGTGGCGATTTCCTGTGTCACACATTACGTGATGACGTTGAACCTATCAACAGGGAAATTCCCAGTGTGCACAACATGTACGTGACCAGCTACTTCAGCTTCCTCCAAGCTCCAACAGGCTACCGCCGAATCTAATTACTGTACGCTCATTAGGGCTCGCAATGGACAGGAGTCAAGCAAGGCCATGGGTGCCATTGTGGTCAAGAAACGTCACGTAACTTCAAAGAAGTAATTTATTCAACGGTAACGCGAATTCCCCTTTTATGTTTGTCAGAAGCCTTCTTTGCTCTTCTTCAAAATTTGCCCCAACCCATTTGGTCACGAAGTAAAGGTTCTCGCCAAGCCAGTCATACTCGAGCTGGTGCGTAAAACCTGCAAATCAGAGGTACGCAATTGAAAAACTCCAGAGTGTCAACAAGGTCGTAGCCATTATGCTAGTTCGGTTGGTTTGGACGTAGTGTGGAAAACTTTTTCCATCGCACACCTTCAAAGTTGAATCGGAAATATTGTGGAGCAGCTTTTGTGCCTTCACTCCCGTTCTTCAGAATAAGGCGAAAGGTTCCGTTCATTGTTTGTTTTCACGTCTGGTCAGACCAAGCATAACTGCACCAGAACAGTTCCCTTTTGAGCGGGTCGAAAGCCATGCTCGAAACCCCATCCCCACCCTCGTAAATCAAAGTCTCCTTCATTCCATTCTTATCTTAATGCTTACGTTAAGCAGTCGCTGTTAAAATGAATTATCAAATGTTCCTGTTGAGTAAATTAAAGTGGGTTCCTCGATCTCTGCAAGAAAATGCAACCAGCCGTCGTATTACAAAAAAACGTGTTCACAGGTGCCACAACAATTTTGGCCGACTTTACAGGAGGATCCTTTTGTGCCATGACTTTCGAACCCCATCGGACAGGCACAGCGGAAGGAAGTATTTAATTGAAAATGGTGCTCCTGAACAGGTTCAAAGGGTGGAGCGTTTGAAAATTGGAATGAGATTGCCTGAAATGGACTGAACTGTTTCAACGTGACGAATAACCCGCGTATGAAAATTATTGGCGTCGTGTTTACCTTAGAGATCGTTAGTTTACAGGCTTCATTCCTGGCAAAGTTAAATCGTGAAGCTACTGTGAACACGACACGTAACCACGAGGAAATTAATTTCAAGCCCACGTAAGGTTCACACGGGCTTATACTTCAAGTATAGTTTCATGATTGTATGTGCTGCTGTTGAAACGTAATTTTTATTTCATTTATGATCCAATCATTTTAATAAGGTTACAGACGCAGTAGCGTAAACTGTGAAATCAGAAGAATTAGGCAAGTTATAAACAAATCTACGGTTGGCCACATCATTATAAACTTAGCTACAAATTGTCAGTCTTGGCACTACAAAAGCGTGCCCCGGTGTTGAAGTTCAGGTGAAGCAAGAGCTATCACTGCAGTAAACTCACAGCAGCTCCTGTAGGGCAGGAATGCTTAAGCTGCTGGCAACATGGACATCCCGGAAACGACAACATCAGTGCGGTCCATGATCCTTCGTAATGCCAAAATTTCTGTGACGTGTGATACGAAAGTAGAGGGAGAACCAGCCGGGTTCTTCCGACCCCAAAACTCTAGCTCAAAAGTCAGTTTTCGCAATCCTGAAACAATTGAGAAAATTCAGCACAGGGCTCGCATAATAATCTAAACAAAATAATTCAAAGCTATTATCTCGACTTACTTGTCATTGTGAGCAAGGAGGGTCTGACCGGCACAATGTGAACTTTCTGCAAATATTCATCGTCTTTTCCCCTCAAAACCTCGGCTTCCTCCTCAAATATCCCACCAAAATCAGCATCATAACTGCGATTTGGTGTCTTCGCTGAGACGCTGACTTTCAATTCCACAAGTTTAGGCCACAGGACCCAAATGTCCGAAAAAGGTGCAATGTCAACAGAAAGCTCGAAACATTTGTGTATTTTCATCTCCAGCGATGTCAAGTCTGGAGCCAGGGACTTGATTGGAATCAGGTTTAAGTTTTGGTCCGATATGTACAGGGACAGCTTGTGAGCATTGCTGCTAGATTCGGGAGGGACGAGGGGACCAGAGGCACTTGTTGGCCACTCCATCATCTCTTGATTCTCAGCTTCCTCCGATCCATCAGTGTATACAGGTCTGGCCGTATCTATTATTTCAATGTCGTCCAATACTGGCATTCTTCTACGGTAATCAATGGAAGATATGTCCCTCCAGAATTTCTCAATACCCGTACGTGTCCCCAATGATTTTTCTATCTTAATTCTTCTCAGGTTAATCAGTGGAGGGAACGAAATTCGGGGCAGGGGGTTGAGCAAGCCAGTCACACGGATGGACTCCATAGTCTCGTGGCAAGTTTGAAGCAACTGCTGCAACATGTTATCTGACCTTTGCTGGACAGCCTGGTCAACCGAATCCTCATCGTCGTTCCACTCGAGAATAGACGTCGTGGTAGACGTTGGAATAATATGGAGCTCTTCCAATTTCGGTTTCGCTTCTACAATCTTCCGGAGCAGTGTCTCCTGCTCAGCAACCTTCACATGAAACGGCATTTTCACAAGTAAGTTGTATTTATTTTGTGGCAGATAGTTCAGCGTGTCCACATCCCACACAGCAATTCTCTTCAAGTTCGGAGCAGCGGTTAGCATCTGCGTGATGCATTTTTCCTCGCCATCAAACGGCAACTTTGGAATGTTGAGAACTTTAAGCTGAGGAAAGTGTAGTGTAGCTTCAGAGTTGAACAGGTCGGCGAGAAATAGCGGATTTGTAATGTGCAGACTCTGAAGATAACTGCATTTTCCCGAATGAATCCAAGAAAGAATTTCATTTTGAAGTGGGCAAAGAGATTCAACCTGTGGTACGACAACTTCCAAATGCTTCAGTGTCATAAGACCCGTAATTTTGTGGTACACAGGCAATTTCTCCGAGCCGGATTCCCGCCACTTGGGATTAAGATAAATGCAACCGTCGATCTTCAAACCATTAAAGGGAACCACATGTCCTTCCTCTTCTATTTCCGCACAGAGTTGCTCCAGTTCTTGTATCTTTTGGCAGGCCTGATGACTGGAAATTTTGAGAATACATTATCCATGCTTCAGAAGAACTGTGCGGGCAAGTCGGTACCAAACCTTGTTCACGAGGCTGCAGGATGAGATGAGGAATTTGGATGACAAGTGCTTGAAAATTTGGTTTAAAACTATTGGATTTCGCAATGCCAGCTCCTTTGCCTCTTCAATTACATACGGTTCATGTTCTTGGACAAAACTCTAAATGTAAATAATTTTTTTTAAATGTGGTTACAGTAAATCCAGTGATAGTATGTTAAACCATTGTATCTTTCTACAGAAACTACAGGTACAGAATCACTTACCATTTTGATCGTCGTCAAGTCGTCAACGGATTGTTACAATCACAAAATAATTATTATTCCTGCTGAAACCTCGCTGCTAAGCTAATTTTGACAGAAAGGAAAAGAAGGCTTGATGACACTCGGGAAAAATCCCGCTCTTACAAAGGCCGAAGGAATGCTAGGGCTATTCATTGGACTTAAGGGATCAATGGGGTCCTTTCCTTGAGGTCGTTGAGGCAAGGATAAAGTTTGTTGAATAGCTACGCATGTTTGACATTAAATAAAGTATGCCAATGGATATGATTTTTAATTCAAAATCAATACTACAGGGTGATTCAGAATGATAGACACAACTTTTTTCTTGAATAAATTCAGAAGTAGTTCGAATTTTGAAAAGGTTGGTTGAAAGGTTATACTGTTCAATCTTTATTCATAGTCACAGGAATACAAAGTGCATGAAGAGATGTGTTAAATGTTGGCATATAATGTACATGGGAGCCGCCTTGAATTTACAAAACATAACTGTGCTGTTCCTACAAGGCGGTGATTACAAATTTGGATTTAATTCAGATCGGATCAAGGCAAATGAAGTCTAGGACCATTAGTAGTTAAGCCTTGCAGGCTTATGCAGCTTACGACTGGACTAACCCAGAGATAATGTCCACATTTTGCATCCTCCTGAATGCCACAAGCTGCGTGACCTTGGAAATAAACTCGATGAAATGTTCTTCCGGATTATGTTGGTCCCAGAATGCCAACTCAAGCGTGAGCCTACGCAAACCTTCGAAAAAAACATGATAAACTGATTACAAATCCGTTTTTAACACGAAATCAAACTGTGAACACTACTCTGTCCAACTTACTTAACATGGTAGTAACCGATGGTCGGACTGGTACAATGTGGACATCCTGAAGGTACTCGTCAGTCTGTGCAATCAGAAATTGCACCTCCTCCTCATGCAGTCCACAGAAAGCAGCGTCGTGGTTGTGAATCGGGTATTTGCATGCAAAATTGACTGTAAGTTCAACAAGTTCCGGCCAGAATTCCCAAATTTCTGTAAATGGGGCCGCGTCAATATTGAGCCCCGGACTGTGGGTTATTCTCAAGCACAACGAAGAAATTTTTGGAGCGAGGGATTTAAGGGGGAGCATGTGTATTTCCTTGTCCTCCAGCACCAGTGTCAGTTTTCGAGCTTCGCTGCTGAATCTGTTGTCTATGCGCGGACCATTGGCTTTTGTGGGCCACTCATCTGCTTCCGGCTCTGGTTGAGACGTTTCATCGTAAAAACGGCCTGGTGACTCTGCACGGCTACGTACAGGAATCAGTACAATTTCCTCCAGATTTGGCATAACTGTTCCGTAGTCAATTGAAATTACATCATTCCAGAATTCCATAAGTCCCGCATACATGCATTTTTGCATTGTAATTTTCGAAAGATTTCTCAGTGGAGGGAAAGACAGTTGACCCAGTGGATTTAGGCCCTTCACCTAAATTGTTTCCAGACTTGCGTGACAAGCTTTGAGGAGCTGCTCCAACACCCAGTTAGACCTTTGCTCGATGCCAGGATTATCATGATCATCAGTAACCACATCCCATTCTTCGTCATCCGAGTTTGAGCTTGAGGAAAAGGGGCCAACGATGTTCAGCTCTTCCAAATTTGGCTGCGCCTCCGAAATTTTCCAGAACAGGCTCTCCCGGTATTCATTGTTAATATGAAATTCTATTTTGCACAGCAGGTTGTACTTCTCTGGCGGAATAAACTTCAGCGTGTACAGCTCCTGTACACCGATTCTCTTCAGCTTCGGAGCACTGTCTAATATACGCTTCATAATTTCATGCTCTTCATCAAACGGTAAGTATGAAATATTGAGTTGTTCAAGCTGAGGAAATGATGGAGTAGGATCAGACTGGAACAGCTCCCTCAAGAATTCCGTGTTTTGGATATTCAAAGTTTGCAGGAAACCCTTGGTCCTCTCCGTCAGGAGCCAAGCAAGAAGCATGATGCGCACTGGGCAGCGGAAACCATAATCTGAGCTGTCGGTTCCAAAATGTTTCAGCTTTATCATACTTGTAAGATTTGTATAAGTAGCAGTTCCGTCTTGGGAGGAGGATTGGTTACATTCCTGGCGAAATGGACTAAAATACTGGATTTTCAGACCGTTGAAAGGAATAACACGCCCCTCTTCTGCTATACGAAAGCAGAGTTCATCTAGTTGCTGAAGACTTTGACGGAGAGTACGTCTGGGAATCCGGGCAACACACTTTCCATGGTCCCGAAGAACTGTAGAAGCTAATCTGTTCCAATTTTTGTTCCCAAGACGACAAGATGAGATAAGGAATTGTGATGGCAAATGTATGAAAATTCTATTTAATACAATAGGGCTCCGCAGGGCCACTTCACGCAAAGAAGTCGACTCGTCGGTGGGGTTCTAGAAAGAAAAAAATAATTTGGTTTTACCTTCTCATCTAAAATAATTACTCACGAGTCTTACTGGAGCCTACCCGTGAGTAGAATTCACTGAGAAACTACGGATATAGGATCACTTACCATTTTTACGGCTGGAACAAGTACAAAACTTTTTAGTACAAATAGCTGCTGCCTAGTAGAAATTTGAATCTCATTTGGAGAGAAGGGGAAAGTACATTAGATGATGCTGTTACCAAAGTCCCGCTCTTTGCAAAGCTAGGAAGGGCCAAAGGCTGGATGAGAGCTCATCATTGGACTTAAGGGATCACTGGGGGGCCTTCCCTGGATGCATCTGGGGCAAGGATACAGCCCGGTGTATACGCATTTTCGCATTCCAGCTGCGGAAACTTAGGGTATCGGAGCATACTTCTTGAGCAACTGCCAGGATCAAGTATGTCCGAAAGCAGATCAATGCTTTCAATATTTAGCCGACTTGTTTATTCTGTAGTCCGTCAGAATTCTGTAGAAATGTCAAAAGTGTGTTTTGAACAAGTTGTATCCTTGCGTCAGTTGCATTAGGGAAAGCTTCCACTGATCTTTTAGGCTCAATGATGATTAGGACTCGCAACGGCCAAGAGTCAAGCAAAGCCAGGGGAGCCATTTTGCTCAAGGAAATTCAAGTAACTTGAAACAAGCATTATAGTCAAGAGTCTTGTAAATTGACCGTCTATGGTTGCCTAGAGGTACATACGTGCTTCTTGCAAAATTTGCCGAAATTTGCTTGTTTCTTCAAGCAAAGTCGATTGCTTGAAATCCGGCACTATTGACTTGACCGGGGAGGCCGGCGGAAGCATTTCAAGTAACTTGTTTGGTCGGCAAATGGTATTTCAAGCAAATTTTGTCAGTGAGACGACAATCCCTTCCAAAAATCAAGAAACTCGACGCCAGTTCCACCTTGTAAGCGGATTTTCTGATGGCAACGTAATACTTAAAACTTCTGTTACAAAGGAGGCGTGGAGTAAATCACGAAATCTTGAGTAAATTCGAAACAGAATGCTTTCATTCGCTATTTCCGAGTCAATCTTTGCAACCCAACTTTTTCCGAAATTTCGGCGAAAGGGGACGCTTGAAATTTCGGCTGCTTGACTGCTCAAGGGTCGACGCACTCTTGATTTTCAAGCACTTGGCTGCCCCGGAAAAATTTAGATGCAGAAAATCAAGTAAGCCGCTGCCGGAAATTAAAAATTGCTTGGCCGATAAAATTGCTTGATTTTTCAAGTAACAGAAATGTCAAGGAATTTGCGAGTCCTAATGATGATGAGCCACCGTCCCCAACCTTCTCCAGCTGTGCACAGAGCGGGACTTTGATAATGGCATTACAAGATTCAAGTTTCCAGCAAGGAGCAAAAATTATTTTGAAAATTTTGTACTTGTTTCAACTCCCCAACTATCAGGATTCTCAAAATGATAAGCGTTTCTGCGACCGCTAATTCAAGAATTCCAATTATTCAACTGCTGCTCAAGGAATTTCATTGAATTTTAGGATCCCACCGCAGAAAATGAAATGTCAGTGAGACAAGTAGCACTGCGGAGTCCAATAATTTTAAACAAAATTTTCATGCATTTACCCTCAAACCTCCTCATCTCATCCTGCAGCCTTGTGAACAGGATTTCGAACCGAGTCACCCGCACAGTTCTCAGGGACCATGGTCAGTGTCTTGTCAACATTTCCAGCCCGCATGCCTTAAAACTAATACCACGGTTAGAACGATTCTGTGATCAATTGAAAGAGGAGGGACGTTTCATTCCTTTTAATGGTGGCAGAATCTACAATTGTGTTTCACTTGGTCCTGACTTTGCCCAAATCGACCAACATGAATGACTTTGGAAGTTGGTCAAGCCGAAATTGCACTTCCTTGCCCGTTCCAATTTACAATTATTGCTTGGCTTCTCTCGGGACCATGCAGTCAACTTCAAACCATGAATATCGAAAAAGGAGGAACTGTTTCGAAAGATCCTGGAGGCAAAAGCAAAATTGGTAGAGCTCCGAATTGTTCCGCCGTCCGCTGATATGAATGACTGATGATTAAGACGAGGATGAAGATTCGGTTAACTCCGCTGTCCAGCAATCAGCAAAGGTCAGACAAGATGTTAGAACGGTTGCTTCAAACTTGCTACGCAACTCTGGAGCGTATCTGTAACCTTGGTTTGCTCAACCCTCTCGGCCGACTGTCATTCCCTCCGCTAATCAATCTGAGAAAACTGATGAGGAAGAAATAGTTGTGGTCACCTGCGGGCAATGAAAAATTCTAGAAGGACATATCCTAATCGCAACTACGACGCTGATTTTTGTGGAATCTTTGAGGAGGAAGCGGAAATTCTGAGGGAAAAGGACGAGGAGTATGAACCACAATGAACAGTAACGCGGACGTACTGCTTTATTGTTTTTGGTTTTGGGTGAGAATCAAGCAGAATTTCTGAACTGTTTTAAGATCGCAAAAATTGGCTTTTCAGCTCGCCTTCTGAGGATGGAATGATTACACAGACGGACCGCCGATCTCTCTATCTCATGTCACGCAAATTTTAGCATTCAGAAAGATACGGCACATGGTTATTGAGTTGGGCGGGGTAACCATGCTGTAAACACCTTGAGATCATAGTCGTAGCAGCAACACTCGAAAGCTGATACTTAAACTTTAAGATAAAGAAGTTTGCATGTTTCCACTAAAATTCATCGCAACGAGCATTTCAGTCTTGGAATTAAAAATTATTTGCAGTCGTCAGCGCTGTTTGGACGCTGTGCCCATGAGGGAAATTCGGAGACCCTAGCCACAGCTTACTGAATTAACATAGCTGTGCCAACTGTCACGACCATCATCCTAATGGTAAGTCCATTTAAATCTGTAGACTGACATAAGACTGTGGATAACAGTTTAGTTTAAAAATATTATTACAACTAAAATTAATAATACTGAATGACAATACAAAATAAACTAACTATATTCAGGATCCCGCAGAGGATGCGTCCCCGAGTTAAGTGGCGCTGCGGAACCCTCTAATAGTGAAACTAATTTTCGAACATTTGCCAGGAGAGACCCTTATCTTATCATGCAGGCGTGTGAATACGATGTGAAACAGAGAAGCTCTTGCATTTTTTCCAGATCACCGAAAAGGCTTAGTAAAGATACCAGAAAAAAGTGCCTGTTATAAGCTTCAATAGCTGGATAATTTCTGTGCTAAATTCAAAAAAAGATGGGCGAAAGATTCCTTTCAATGGATTGAAATTCTACGACAATGCCGCCGCCCGTCTGGAGTGCCTCAATCTCACACCCCCGGAAGGAACACTTTTTCCAAATCTTACAAAACTGATGATGCTAAGACATTTGGAAGTTGACAGATTTTCCTAGTCAAATTACAAGCTTCGCTGCCCCGCGTACACGCAGCTTCTTGCTTGGCTCTGGAACAAGAAGAGCAGTGAACTAAAGGCCCTGGAGGTTCACATTAAGGATTTGCTGTGCAAAATATTCGACCATGAGCCTGCCCCTGCGTTTCCTGCGCTGGAATACAGTGGAAACTCGATATAACGAATGCTCTTGGGACCACGAAAATTCATATGTTATAACGATTTATACGTTATACGCATTGTACATAGCATTGTTTTCACGTGTGGGGACCAAAAAGTGTGTTCGTTATATCTATCAAATTCGCTATTCGCATGTTCGTTATATCGAGTTTCCACTGTATATAATCATCCCCGACGTGATGGTTGACGGCGAGGATGAATTTATTCAGCGGATGACTCTGGAAGCAATTAGTGTTCAGGGCTTCAATCCCCTTGGCAGGGTTTCATACCCCCTGCTACTGCGCCTTTCAACAATAACAATGGAAAGTTGCCGTCGCACGGACTTGGGGGAATTCTGGGCGGACATGATTACCATTAATTACCGCCAAAATCTGCCAAATCTGGTGGAAATCAGAGTTATTGATAATACCAGAGGCACGGAGCCGGCAGGCTACTATGGTGAATCTGAAGATGACCTGAACGAAGAAGAAGAGACAGAGCAGTGGCCGACATGGAAGGGTGGGCCGTGCATTTCTCAAGAGTGCAGCAGCAAAACCCAGAAGCTAACCCTTGACCTCCAAGACAAAAATGTCAACATGCTCCCACTGAAGTCCGTTGCTCCTGATATTTCAGTTTTGGAATTCCGCATAACTTTTAGCTTTGCCCCCCGTGCTGACGTTGTTCCCTTTTCGCAAATTTGGAAACTGTGGCCTCAACTCGTTGAGCTTAAAGTAAATGTGGGCACAGAATATCCGCGCCGCGATTCTGACTACGATGCTGACTTTTGTGGAATACATAAGGCAGAGGCTGAGTTTTTACGAGGAAAAGAGTTCCTCAAGGCTGTCCACATAGTGCCTGTGAGACCTTCTCTTTACACAATGAAGGGTGAGTCATACAAGATATTCCTAAACCCCTATATATTGGTGGTACTTAACTGATTAATGGTTTTCTTTTGATTGTTCGTAGCATTGCGGAGTCTGGAAATTGATTATGCAATATGGAGTAACAGGGGTGGCTCGAATATTTGTGAATTTAATTTTATTTCAGGGGTCACCCGCTGGGTCATATTCAGCAGAATGCCTAAAACGTTTATCCGCGTTCCCATCCTCCCCGGAGCCTGAGCTTAGTCAAACCCCAGCCCAACGGTTCTGCTGCCGGTACGCAAAGTGAACAGTCAACACGATGTGCCTGAGGACAGCAGAAGGAGCAGTGAAATATTATTGGATTTAATCTTGAGCGGTTGAAATGAAATTATGTTTTGATGCATTACATAATGCACAAGTAAAGTAAGGGAGGTTCTTATGTAAATACTGCCGTTAAATTAAAAATTGACATCCATTCGCTGTCAAGTTGTAACGTTGTAAGCCCAGTCCTTTAATCTCAAGTCGGCCAAGGGAATATACAAATGCGTATTCAAGTATAAGCTTTATTTGTGCCTCAGTAGTAGCGAGGTGAAGACCGTGCCGATGCCTGAAGTAAAAGAAGATTCCTGACTCACAGGTACTTTGACATTTCAAGAGCGGAATTTTAGCTTCATAGCGTCCTTCACGTCTCTCATCCTCTCCAAATAAGATTCCACGATTTAATGGTACCGTGCAGCAATTTTTAAAATAATATAAGTGTTCCAACCTGTACGACTGTCAAACGTTTCACGGAGGTCAACAGTATTGTTTTGTTTTGCTATTTAAGGTTTCCTAAAAGTCACAATCAGTCTTCACATTAAAAATATAGCTTTGCATACAAGAACTTGCAAATAGCTTGGTCGTAGAGGAAGTCTAAAATTTCAATGACTAGACAGTGACTAGATTTGGTGAAAGCGGAAACTACCGCAATGCAGTCGTGCACTGGTGACACTACTAACAACGTGTGTTCATATTAAGGTAAAACAAGTGGGTGTGCAATGTGCTCTTAGTGACTTCAGCATAGCGAGCGAGGAAGGTTCAAGTTGCTTGGAGCATGGGTACCCCGGCCAAAGTTACTACCGTGTGTTGCATCTTTCTGAACGCCAGAATTTGCGTGACATGGGATAATAAAGTCGGGGGTCCGTCCGTGTAATCATTCCAATCCCAGAAATTAAGTTCAAAAGCCAGTTACCATATTTTCACGTAGTCCTCTTCACTTACTCGTCATTGTGAGAATGGAGGGTCTGATAGGCACAATGTGTACATTCCGCAGA
>JAQFYD010000932.1:0-14389 GCA_034694225.1 Bourletiella hortensis
TCAGGCCGCCCGAGCCTGACTTCAGGCTTTTGGACCACATCAGGCTGATTTCCATTTCAGGCTTTTTAGATTCACATGACACGTGAGGCCAAGAGTTGGCAATTAACTAAGGTCAATTAAAGTCAGTGATTACCGGCTGTGACATATTCTCATCGGGTCAAAAAACTTTCAGTTTCAATTATTTGAAGGGTGAGTAACTCACTTTTTGGAGTAGCAAATAGCGAGTCGGGTATTTCGCCGATACCCGATGCCCGATGGGCTGCCCGGGCTCGAGTATGATGCAATACGTTACGTTGGTGATAATGTGGCTCTGATTCTGTAGATTTCAGGAGTGTTGGAACAAGATGCTGCACATAACGTTAGACAACTCGGGTCCTTCTAGAGGTAACTGTAAAATACAAGTCTGCCGTAAATAAGGAGGATGAAACCCATGTCAAGTTGTCATTCTCATCATTAAGGGACATGTTAGGTAATAAGGCGCCGGCACGTGTATAGTAAGTTAATTTGATGTTTTTGCAGGAATCACAGCGGCAGTCAAGCTGTTAAATGATGACGTTGTGAGTGTGGAACAAGGAAGTAAATTGAAAGCGGCGTATCGGGAAAATAGTGTAGATTCTCCGGCTCATATTTTGAAATTGTTGGCGACGAAGCCGTCTACATTGGCTGGTACCAATCCGCTTGAGAAAACTGAGGTAGGTAGATTTACTCACGTGTCTACTACGTGGGGGGATGTCACGTACTTGTAGTGTAAACATTGGTGTGTGTTATATATGTGAGTGCTATGGTTTCTTATATGTTTTACTTTTGTTATTTAGATTGATCAGTATATTTATCTGTCGGAGAAGTTGAAGAATGGGAAGGATCAGCCTAGTGAGAAAACTTTGGAGAGACTGGATAATGACCTGAGATTAAGTTCTTTCCTCGTGGGTCAACGATTAACCTTGGCTGATCTGGCTGTGTATGGAAGACTTCTGGGTATGTGTACTTTAATTATGAATGATCAAACATTGGTTGGTGCTTGTATTGATTGCTCATAGGGGTTTCATAATTCTTGTAGGGATCAAAGATTCCTTGGAGAAATATGGGCATGTGCAGCGTTACTTTGGGTTTATTGATGCGTGTGTTCAGGATGCAATCACGGGAACTTTTAATCCGTTGTTGAACAATAGTGCAAGGGTTAAGGATGAGGGTGCAGGGGATACGAAGGAGGTGGTGGAGAGTAATGAGAGTCGTGGTGGGAAGAAGGGGAAGGAAGCAAAGAAGGAGAAGAAACAGGATGCAAATGCAAATAATGAAGGGAGTCCAACTAGGAGAAACAACAATCGTGGCGGTAACGGTGCTGGCGATAAACCTAAAGATCAGGGGAAGTTTGTTGAACTTCCTGGTGCCAAAATTGGGGAAGTTGTGGTGCGATTTCCACCTGAAGCATCAGGGTACGTGTAGTTTTAGAAAATTGGTTTTAAGAATGTTAGTCAATCCACCAGCATGTGAACGCAATGTTTAACTTATATACAGGTACTTGCACATCGGTCATGCTAAAGCAGCTTTGTTGAATCAGTACTACCAACAAGCATTCCAGGGGAAATTAATCATGCGATTTGATGATACAAACCCAGCTAAAGAAAATCCGGAATTCGAGAAGGTATGATGACTGTAGTAGCATTGTCGGGAATCAGATTTTAACTTTGCGCTGTGTGCAGGTCATCCTTGGAGATTTGGAAATGCTTCAAATCAAACCAGACCGGTTTACTTACACCTCTGACTATTTTGACCTTATGCTGGAGCTGTGTGAAAAACTAATCAAAGAAGGCAAAGCTTATGTGGATGATACTGATCCTGAAGTCATGAAGCAGGAGAGAGCAGATCGCGTTGAGTCAAAGAATAGGAATAACAGTAAGTCATTCAAGCTTGTCACGATACCAACGTTTGTCATCGTGGTCTAAGAAATGTGGATTTTTCAGGTGTTCAGAAAAACCTGGAACTTTGGGAGGAAATGAAGAAAGGGACAGAGTTGGGTCAGAAATGCTGCGTTCGAGCAAAGATTGACATGAATTCTCCAAACGGCTGCATGCGTGATCCCACCATTTATCGTTGTAAACCTGAACATCATCCCCGAACTGGAGACAAATACAAGTATGAACAGGAATTGGAAATATTTGGTAGTTTGAGTTGTGGGTGAAATTGAATTCTTAATTGATTGTTTTCAGAGTGTACCCAACTTACGACTTCGCATGCCCTATCGTAGACAGCATCGAAGGTGTAACCCATGCCTTGAGAACTACCGAGTATCACGACCGAGATGACCAGTTCTTCTGGTTCATTGATGCCCTTGGTCTTAGAAAGCCCCATATCTATGAATATTCTCGCTTGAATCTAACCAACACAGTTCTTTCCAAAAGGAGGTTGACATGGTTCGTCGATCAAGGGCTCGTAGATGGCTGGTAAGCCCTTGCAGTTTACGAGCTTTGCTGAGGTGTGGGATTTTTCAACATCTTCTCTTGATATTACCAGGGATGATCCTCGCTTCCCAACTGTCCGTGGTGTCCTCCGTCGTGGAATGACAGTCGAAGGTCTGAAGCAGTTCATTGTTGCCCAAGGCTCATCCAGATCCGTTGTCATGATGGAATGGGATAAAATCTGGTCATTTAACCGTAAAGTCATTGACCCAATCGCTCCAAGACACACTGCTCTCGTACGAGATGGTCGCGTGGTCTTGAACATCGCTGACGCCGTCGAAGAATCAAAACAAACACCGGCGCATCCTAAAAACCCTGAAGTCGGAACCCGAACAGTGTGGACTGCATCACAAGTTTTCATCGAGGAAGAGGACGCAGTATTGTTGAAAGAGGGCGAGAACGTCACCTTAATCAACTGGGGCAACATTCTCATCAAATCTATTGAAAAGGATGCTTCTGGAAAGATCGTATCTGTTCAAGGTCAAACCAATCTGACTAACACTGACTTTAAAAATACTCTCAAAGCAACTTGGCTTGCCTCAACACCGAAGGCACCGCTGACACCTGTAGTTGCAGTTTACTACGACCACATCATCTCAAAAGCTGTTTTGGGTAAAGATGAAGATTTCAAACAGTACGTTGCCAAGGATACTAGGGTATGCTCATATTTATTTATCCTTTAAATGCGTTGCTAGCGCAGTGTAGCTATAGCAATCATCTGTCTTCAACTTTAGGTGTTCCAGCACATGGTTGCGGATACGGATTTGTCGAAAGTAAAGAAAGGCGATATTATTCAGCTCCAGCGTAAAGGCTTTTTCATCTGTGATGAAGAGGGGAGCGATAGGAGGTAATCGTTGGCCTTAAATTTATCTGTTAACCCTGTCTGAAACCTAACAAATTTGCTTAAGTTCATCGCCGTGTGTATCACTTTTCTCATGCTAATCAAACCTTTTTCATGTCAGTCTGAGCACTTACGCCCAGAAGCCTGTGGTTCTCATTGCCATTCCCGATGGCCACACGAAGGTCATGCCCACTGCGAAGGTTCCAAGGACCCAACAACAGGTAATACCTATAATTTATTTTCGCTTAATTGCATCGAGCATCGGGAAAATCATTTCTTTCATGCCAGTCTCGGTTCTTTCAATATTAAAAGGCAAGTAAATCACTGAGCAAAGGAAGTAGCAAATCTGTGATCTGTATTCTGTATGAATATTTTCTGCCAGCGTTCGTATTTACGCGCGTTTTCAGTGCTGTCAATTGACAGGTGGAAAACTGCTGGAGGGCTTTTTATTATTGTGCTGTCTCTGACACTTAAATTGCTGAGCTGACTTGGCTCACAATGTTCGCCGGCAGCACGAGAGTTTGCAGAGATATTTAAATGCAATTTCATGTCCTACATTCTCTCACAACTTGCAGCGATCAGCACATTCTTCTAGTTAGTTACTGCTTTCGTTAGAAAGTGACTGCAGAAAATTACATTCATTACGTGCCTTAATTGTTGTAACTTTCCTGATTGGAAGAGTAAGTATCGATATAACTTGTTCATCACATTCGCTGTGCAAGTATAACAAAAGAGAATTGTTGTAATGCACTTGCGGTGTATTTTGCCAGCTGGTGTACACGTGTGGTGAACACTATTCTTTTATTTCCATCTTATTTGGATAGGATCAGCCGGTGTCGACGCCTGCTAAAGTTGCTCCAGCCGGTGGACAGGGAGAAGAATTGCGTGTACAGATTGATGCACAAGGGAATAAGATTCGTGAACTGAAGGCTTCTAAAGCGGCGAAGGACGTTATTAACTCGGAAGTTAAGGTGTTGTTGGAACTTAAGGCCAAGTTTAAGGAGGTAGGGAAACGGATATGTTATTTAATCGTGCTCGTTCTTAATAGCAAGTCATTATTTTACCATAACTCTTGATTGCAAATTTTTCAGGCTACTGGACAAGAGTACGTACCAGGGGCTGCACCTAAACCAGCTGAAGCTCCTGCACAACCTCAAGCAGTTAACCAAGCGGCAGAATTGTACGCCCAAGTTGAAGCTCAGGGAAACAAAGTCAGAGATTTGAAAGCAGCTAAGGCGGCTAAAGACGTTGTGCAAGCAGCGGTGAAGGCATTGTTGGATTTGAAAGCCAAATATAAAGAGGTAAGAGTGATGTTTATATTGAAAAATATTTGGAACTGTAGTGACAACATTATCATTTCTACATAGGTAACGGGAGCGGATTACACACCAGGAAAGCCTCCGGTCTCTGCTGTAAAATCAGAGCCTGCACCACCCTCTGGAAATTCGGCAGCTGCTGCATTGTATGCGCAAGTTGAACAGCAGGGAAACAAAGTTCGAGATTTGAAAGCCGCTAAAGCAGCCAAAGACGTCATTCAGGCAGCAGTCAAAGACCTGTTGGATCTGAAAGCTAAATACAAAGAGGTGAGAATTAACTTGAAGTTCTAGCCGATTACCTGATTCGGAATTTGTAGATTTTGTATTGTTGCTGATGCGTTTTTGGTTACGCAGGTGAGCGGAGAAGATTACGCGCCAGGAAAGGCCCCTTCTGCTGCCGCTGCTGTGAAATCGGAGCCTGCGCCTGCTTCTGGAAATTCAGCTGCTGGAGCACTGTACGCTCAAGTTGAACAGCAAGGAAACAAAGTTCGTGATTTGAAAGCCGCTAAAGCAGCCAAAGACGTTATTCAGGCAGCAGTCAAAGAGCTTTTGGATCTGAAAGCAAAGTACAAGGAGGTATGAAGCTAACGCTATAGAACTTCTAAGCTTTATTGTATATTTATGTGATTATGTGACTTTTCGTGCCACAGGTTGCGGGAGAAGACTACGTTCCTGGAAAGAGTCCTGCTGCAGCAACTGCTCCAGCCCCTGCTGCTTCCCAAGCCTCTGACAAGGGGAGTGATATTCGAGCACAGGTTGAGGCTCAAGGAAATAGAGTACGAGATTTGAAAGCCGCTAAAGCAGGTAAAGACGTTATTCAGGCAGCAGTCAAAGACCTGTTGGACCTGAAAGCAAAATACAAGGAAGTAACTGGCGAAGATTACGTTCCTGGCCCAGCTAAGCCTGCCGCTGCAGCTCCTGTGAGCATCGCAACTCCAACCCCTGTTGTTTCAAATCAGGGAGACGACATTCGTGAGCAAGTAGAAAAACAAGGAAATAAGGTCCGAGACTTGAAGGCGGCGAAAGCTTCAAAGGACGTGATTCAGGCTGAAGTGAAAACACTTCTGGAATTGAAAACAAAGTTTAAGGAGGTATGCTAAGCTTTGATATTACGTTTATAATATACGATGAGTAAGTGGAAAGATTCGGAGTTAATTGCGCTTATGGCAATTTGGCTCGAAGATTTTCAAAGATATCAATCCCTGCGTAGAGCAGACTTATTCCAGTGTGAAAGGGTTTCAGCGGTCATAGATTTTTGCGCCATACATAACAGATTGATTCAAATCAACATTTTTTGTTCGCAGGTTACTGGACAAGATTACACACCAGCCCCTGCTGCTCCTGCCAAGATGACAGTGCCAGATGCATCGAATAGTACTGCGGCTGCTGCTGCTGGAGGTGGCGATGCCATTAAGGCCCAGATTGAACAGCAAGGAACTAAAGTTCGTGATTTGAAAGCAGCCAAGGCCGCGAAGGATGTCATTGATGCTGAAGTAAAAGCTTTGTTGGAGCTCAAAGCAAAGTATAAAGAAGTGACCGGTCAAGACTACGCTCCACCAGCTGGTGCTGGTGGTGGACGAAGCGGTGGAAAAAAAGATGCTAAAAAGGAACCTAAGCCGGCTGCTGCTGCACCTGCCCCAAAAGCTGAAAAAGGAGATGGTGCTAAGAAGCAAACTAGATTGGGGTTAGAGGCAAAGAAGGCAGAGAATTTGCCAGAATGGTACTCGCAGGTAAGTATATCTTCTGTGAGTTCAGTGAAGTGGCTAAGTGATATCAAGTTAAAGGAATCTGTTTTCTAAGGTTATTACCAAGAGTGAAATGATCGAGTACTATGACGTCAGTGGCTGCTACATTTTCCGCCCCTGGTCCTACGCCATTTGGGAAATTATTATGGGCTGGTTCGACGCCGAAATTAAGAAACTCGGAGTTCAAAATGCTTATTTCCCCATGTTTGTCAGCCAGTCTGCGCTTGAAAGGGAGAAGAACCATATCGCTGATTTTGCTCCTGAGGTAAGTTTCTATGTCCTACTTCAAAACTTTCATATGCTGGTAGCGGGTGGAAATGTCACCGTTGTTACTGTTACTATTTCTATCATTTAGGTCGCCTGGGTAACGAAGAGCGGTGATTCTGATTTGGCGGAACCTGTGGCCATTCGTCCAACATCAGAAACTGTCATGTACCCTTCCTATGCCAAGTGGGTTCAGTCGTACCGAGATCTACCTATTAAACTGAACCAATGGAATAGCGTTGTTGTAAGTTGCTGTAAACGTTTGCCGAATCCTAGGTTTTATGACAGTACTAACGAATGAATTGATTTTCAGAGGTGGGAGTTCAAACATCCACAACCATTCCTTCGCACTAGAGAGTTCCTGTGGCAAGAAGGTCATTCTGCTTTTGCGACGTACAAAGAAGCCGAAGAAGAAGTCTACAAAATCCTCGGTAAGTTAATACATTAATGAATAAAAAAAGAAATAGTGTGCACCGTATTAACATCTCCTTTCGTTATGCAGATCTGTACGAAAAGGTTTACACTTACCTCATGGCTATCCCTGTCATCCCTGGTAAGAAGACGGAGAAGGAAAAATTCCCTGGTGGAGATTATACAACGACTGTAGAAGCTTTCATTTCAGCATCAGGTCGAGGATTGCAGGTAATTAACTTTCTGTTAATATGAAGGGAATGGGGAAACGAGCTGGAGTACATGTATTATAATTTGGCTGTCTATAGGGTGCTACATCTCATCATCTTGGCCAGAACTTTTCCAAGATGTTCGAAATTGTCTTTGAAGATCCAGAGACGCAAGAGAAGCGTTTTGCCTATCAGAATTCATGGGGATTGTCTACTCGTACAATTGGTAAGTAACATCTAAAAAAAATCCCAATATTAATCGATGAGTACTGCATCATCACGTCCGTTTACCTTAGGTGCCATGGTAATGGTTCATGGAGACGACCAAGGTTTGGTTCTGCCTCCAAGAATTGCTTGCGTTCAAGTTATCGTCATCCCCTGCGGTATAACCGTAAATCTACCAGAGGCAGACCGCAAGAACTTGTATGCCGAATGCAACGCTTATGCTGATCGTTTGAAAGCGGCTGGTGTCCGTGCGAAGGTGGATGACCGTGATAATTACTCACCCGGATGGAAATTTAACCACTGGGAATTGAAGGTATGTAGAAGACTTCCTGGACTTACGCAGTCTTGTAGTTGCGTAACATTCCAACAAACTTTAGCCGAACTTGTTAAAACTTTATTATTACCTTCAGGGTGTACCAATCAGGCTTGAGCTTGGTCCCAAGGATCTGAGCCAAAATCAGTACGTGACTGTCCGGCGGGATACCGGAGCAAAGGCAACGAGTAAGAAGGACAGTTTGGAAACCGATATTACGAAGCTCTTGGAGGACATTCATGATAACATGTACAATCGGTAAGTAGCTCTTCATTCTTCCGTCAGCAGTACCAATCATTATTTCTCTTTATGCAGCTAATTTAACCTCTCCTTCCTTTTAAAGTGTCAAAGAAGAAATGGATCGCCATACCATCGTAACTGAAGATTGGCAAAAATTTGTGAACGATCTGGACAAGAAGAATATCATCATGTCACCATTCTGCGGCCGGGTTGAATGTGAGGAGCACATTAAGAAGGACAGTGCTCGCGAAGAGCCCTCCGAGCCTGGTGCCCCGGCCATGGGAGCCAAAAGTTTGTGCATCCCGTTCAAGCAACCCAAAGAGATCACTTCGACTTCCAAATGCATTCATCCATCATGTACTGTGAAGCCACAGTACTACACTTTGTTTGGTCGCAGCTACTAAGAATGTCATTAGTAGTTGTGGTGTTGCTGTTTACATTGATTTATTTATTTTCTATTTCAATTATAAACTATGCCTTTATAATGCAGTGTCTTCCGTCGGCATAATTGCTATTATTTGGGCTTGCCCACGTATGTAAGAATGGAAAAAGAAAAAATAAATGTAGACAGGAAATGATGTTACTCGGTGAATTAACAAAATAATAAAGCATTCTGTTTTTCTTCAGTAGACTGACTCTCTGACACTCTTATTCTCCCACTGCTTTTCTTCTAGGTCATTTCTAAGTACAAATTATTGAGAATCATCACTCTGTCAGCCATTCATGTTGTTTGAGTAACTAATCCTCAAAGGATCCCAGGGGCTCCTGGTGCATTGAATACACATAATACAGAAGGCAAGACAATGATGCCTTAAAGCTCTTATAGTTTACATATACAAAAGGGGTGAATGCCTTTACTTATATTCCCCCATAGCCTATCACGTGAAAAGTATACGGCCCAGTTTTTAAAGCTCCTCCACAGTTATTCCTCGAAGGTTGCTCAGTTTGTGTGGGAGTAGCAGCAGAGGATTTATTTTATTTTTGTTTTTAATTTTTCCGTATTTTATTTCTAAGGCAGCTATTTACTCTCCCAAAAAAATTTAGACGCATTTTAACCTGTGCAACTGCATCTGCCTGCACGTCAACCATGTGTGGTCATCAGTGATTGAGTCCTCAAAATATTTTGGAGGTGAGGTCATCATCATTGAGTAAAAGGAATTATTTAATAAATAATACTCACAAAGTAATAGCATATTATTATTAGCTCAGTCCAGCCTGTCTTGCTACAGTTTCCACTGGGAAGCAATTATGATTGGTATCACTGTGTTGTGCTACTAATGGCAAAAATGGCAACAATAATGGTGCGCCGGAAGGAGTAATTACGTGTGGTAACTTTCACACGCAAATACATTAGAATGCATTGTAATTGACACTCCAACTGTTGGGGTGTAAATGCAGTTTAACCGGTGTGGTTGATTGTGTCAAAGTGGACAACATTCCTGGGTCAATTTCTATTGCAGTGATGGAGGATTTTATGAAATTAATATTACAAACGCTAATTTTTTTAGGAAACTGGACATTCTTTGAAGACTTTGAGGCTGAGGACGGAAGATTTTAAGTTTTGGACAAAAAATCATTAAATGCCTTTGAGATTACTGAAGAGGACGAGCAAGCAGTACAATGTGGTCTCAAAAACAACATTTGTCATCTCTGTGGAGCTGCTGGACAATGGGACCATGGAATGTACGCTTGATGCGGATAGCACTGGCAAAGACTGTCTGCTCAATATTTCCCAGCGGCTAGGTCTCCATCAGGTCAGCGAATTTTTACAAAAAATTTTAATGCTAAAGTTGCGGCGGGGTTATTGTAATGAACGTGGGAAAGTGTCATTTAATTGTTATTGTTGTGATTTTTTTGCAGCCGGAATTCTTTGGCTTACGTTATATCAGCCGAGGAGTTCCACCTCGTCAGCGTTGGGTAGAGTTGGAAAGACCATTGAAGAGGCAACTTGAGAAGCATGCTCAAGATTCCCAGCTCAGCCTTGGTGTCATGTTCTATGTTGCTGATGTTAACTTACTCAAAGATGAAATGGCAAGGTACTACTATAATAAGTGGTTTCAAATTTCATTAGTAGTCATTATGGAATGTGATGGTTGGGAATGACCAGTATATGATTAGTTTGTCATTGATCTTTTGTCTTGGTTGCTTTGTAGATATCACTACTTTCTTCAACTGAAAAGTGATGTGATTGATGGGAAACTAAATTGCAACATTGACCAAGCAATCTCATTAGCTGCTTATAGCTTACAAGCAGAGTTTGGAGATTATGATCCTGAAAGGCATACGATAGAATATTTGAGAGACTTTGCTATTTTACCAAAGGTATTTTTTGTTTGGGAAAAAGTTTTTGGGGTGACAGCGAAGGAGGGTGGTTATTTATTGTTGAGTTTTTTCTTTTCAGGAGCTGTCAAGCGAAGAGAAATTCTCGGATATTAATTTGGATGCATTGCATGAAGCTGTGGCAAGGCAGTATGGCAGTCTTGTTGGTTTCCCACCACCGTTGGCAGAAATATATTATATTATGGTTGCTCAACAGTTGGATGGATATGGACAAGAGGCCTATCCTGCAAAAGATGATGCTGGTAATGACATACTCATATGTGTCAGTTTAAATGGACTTGTGATTCGAAGGAGGGACTGGACGCATGTGGCCGTCTTCAGGCAAGTAAAATGATAATATACTTGGCTGCATGTAATTTGTCTTGACACTCTTTTTTAGTGCAGTTGTTATTAATGATGATTTTGTTTACTGCAACAGGTGGAGTGATATAAAATCTCTCATTGGCCACAAAAGATTGTTTGTTGTGGAAAAGGCCCATTCTCAGAGGACAATGCAGTTTCATTTTACAGACCCTGAGGTTGCAAAGTATGTAAGGAAGATGTGCATTCTGCAGTCTAATTTCTGCAAGCAACATTTACAGAACGAGTCGGAACATCGGAATCAGAACTTAAGCGTTAGTGCCAGTGATGTGACTGTGAGTTCCTTCACTTCAAATTCATTGCCATTTTATGTAGGCACAGTACTGATTGGAGATTTTTATGGTATATTTCAGGATGCTCCAAGTCACTTGGGATTACGCATGAATATGCGTTCTGCTCCGGATTTAATTACACCCGGTCTGATCACTCGTAACAATGGGAGTCAATATTCCTTGAACAATAACTGCTTTGCAACTCAGAGCAGTACTTTAACCTCCTCGTCCGCCGGTTTCAGTATGCAACTTCTACAGAATCAACAAAGAGCTGCGGCGTCGAGTGCGCAACCACAACTTTCTCAACAGATGCTTCCGATTTCACAACAGCAGCAACAGCTTCATCGTTCATTACAAGAGCTCCCACAATTAAGACCATTTACTCCTTCAGGAATGCCTTCCACTTCCGCATCCGATGCTCTTCATCCCATGATAAACCATGTGAATTTGACTCCCTCTATAAATGATTTGCATACGCTTCAGTCCTTGCTTCCCAGCTACAGGCATACTCCTGACTACGAGACAGCTGTACAAATGAAGTATGGAGTTAACTCGACTCAACTGTATTTTGAGGGGCAGTCAAACAGTAACAGTGAGGTAATTTGGGAATCATGTGACGTAATTTCATAAAAGTTGTCATGCTGATTTGTATTTAACTGAATCATACAGGATGAGCCTATTTACCAAAACGAAATTGTGTCACAAATCCACTCAATCGAGCTGCGCGATTCGATGCCCAAAACACAAAAGTAAGTCCCATTATCGTCAGAACTTGTCTACGTTGATGAATAATTATTATTGGAAATGCAGCGATAAAAATGAGTAACAATGGAATTACAGTGTTAGACTTGAGCCAGTCAAGGCTTCCGATGTGCCTCCTAAGGTATCCGTAGTGCCGTCCGTACAGGAACCGGTAGAAGACCATCAGACATACATTTACAAGCCACCTCCACCTTATCCTGGTACAAAAGCTGATACTCCGGTACAGCAAGCGATTTCATCTTCTTCCTTGAAAAATGCTCAAGCCGGCGAAGCCTCATCCGTAGTTGTTGCTGTTGGCTCAGCACTGGGAACCTTAGAAGTTTCTCCTGTGTCTTCCGTCCCATCCACTGACGATACTGTGCAACCAAAGTTACTCGTTAGTTCAGTTGAAAATATTCGTACTGCTGCCATCGCCCAGCCTCAAGTGTCGCCATCCTCCTCCTTTACTGCTAACAACAGTGCACGGAGTAGCAAAACTAGTATTGGGAATAATAAGTCTGCTGAGCAATCTGCATGTAGCTCCAAAAGTACCGGTTCTTCATCATCCCTTCTTGATGTATCCAAATCACCAGAGGAGAAGGTGGTAAAACGAAGCAGCACGCCACAGAAGAGCAGCTCCTCGAAACACTCTACCCCAGGGTCAGCTGATAGAAACAAGGTAAGATCCAAAACTACTCGTTAAAGCTAAAGCAAATTTACGAAATTCACAATGTGTTTCTAGGATCGCAAGCTTTACGGAAAACCCATTGATGCCAATGTCCTGGAAGAGTATCAGAAGATACCACCGACGAAGCCACAACCAAACTTTGCTTTGGCTTTAAAGCGAGAGAATGCGAAGCGCAACAGGTGCCCAAACATTGTTCCTTACGAGGACAACTGTATTCGTCTTAGCCCTACTAGGCAGAACCCTACGGGATATATCAATGCATCTCCGATATCGGTAAGATTTGGCAAGAATACATAAGCACGGTTAGTGTTTTGCGATTGTTTTATTAATACTCCTGGTTTGTAGGCATCGGTAAATGGACGAGACTGGAAATACATAGTGGGTCAAATACCTTTGGCTGGTAACGCCCCCGCCATTTGGCAGCTAATCTGGGAGACTGAAGCAAAGATAATTGCAGTATTGGAACGGGATTCAACGGCTCCATTTTACCCACCCGACAACTCAGCTCCTCTCACGTTTGATTTGGTAAAGTACATTACACCTGTGTTTCATTCAGTACTCGTAAAACTGTAAATTATCAATGCGTGTTATCACATCCTTTGCAGTACCAAATAGCCGAAAATAAGGAACGCAGCAACTGTGCAACGATTGCAAGGGAGTTCATTTTAACGTATTTGCCAAAGAAGAAGCAACGAAAGGTCTGGGTGCTTCCATACGAGGAAGAATGGAAAGATGATGTTCCTATTCACACGGAGCATTTCTTATGTGAGCATTTACTATTTAAAAGCAAAAATGGCGTCAGTTATAGAATATAGTTAACATAATTTATGATATTCTGTAGGCTTTCTGGAGGAAGTGAACTCAATCCAGCGGAAAGTAAGCGATCCGAATACACCGCTCGTGGTTCTTTGTGGTACTGGTGCAGGACGGGGTGGAGTCCTTATATTGTCAGATCTCTTACTACACGCTGCCGACTCGGGACATGTAAGTTCACCACCGCGGTTATTATTGCCACGTAAACCTTTATCATTTTATATTCTTTTACAAGTATTTTTTGTCTTTGAATGTAGAAATTACATTGTGATAATTTACTCGGCGAACTTCGGAACCAGCGTATGATGCTCGTATCCTCTGCCTCTCAGTATGCATTTGTTTTGCACACACTGGCCAAATATTTGGCTCAGTCGCGACTGATTTAAACCACGGCACTTAAAGCAACAGACTTATTGCGTGTAACTATTGTATGAAATTTCGTTTATTCCACCTGCATGTTGATAACTATATTTGACGTATTAGATAGCATTTTACGTAGCTTTAGTACTAGTAGGTATATTGTTATTGCCAATGATTATGGTTGCCCTATTTTTTGTATTTCATAAATTTTACACTTCTACCTGTTGAAATTATTGTGAAGAAAGTATCCTTTAGAAAGTTGCTATATGGCAATCATTGAGAGATCTCTATTTTCTGAAGTGATCCTGAATAAAATCAAAGATTTCCATGGTCCTTGCATTGAAATTTGTTTATTGCACTCATTTTTTCATGTTTGGATCGAAGATTTTATGCGATATGCTCGTAACAGTATTAGCTGCTCACATGATTTCAAGATTTACAGTGCAAAAACACGGTGTTCACGAAAACAAGAGATTTTTATTCTTATCGCAATTGATATTTTATTCGAAAACTTTGCGAGTGTAACAAAAAATCTTTATAGAAACTTACTAAGCTCGTCCACATAAATAAATAAATTGTTCTATTATGAGATCTACAAGTACATCATTCCAAGCGTAAACGTTTCCACTGGCCTTAGTATACAATAGTGACTTAATCAACTTCTTCAACTGTTGGGCCATTCTGAGCAGCTCCAGGGTGAGCTCCTCCTGTGTATCCATTAGGCCGCTGACCCGCACCGGCTCCGTGCATCTTCATCATGATGGGCTGCAGCTCTTTCTGCACTTCCTGCAATTT
>JAQFYD010000933.1:0-14387 GCA_034694225.1 Bourletiella hortensis
GGGGATGGTGAAGATGAGACAAGTGACGAGAGGGAAAAAGGACTAGATGATCTTTCAGAAATGATGCCAAGAATTGTAAATATGAGTCGGCCCCGAACTGGCGGAAACATCTTTAGGCAGCATGTCGGGTCAAACCTAAGTCTCTTCTGTAGTGTGGATGGACAACCCATGCCGCTTGTTTCATGGGTGAAGCTAAAGGTAAGCTTAATTGTTTCACTCAAGTTCGTAGCTATGTTATAGTTCATGATGTCTCTGTTAAAGCTGGGAAGTGCCTATCCCACTTTATTCTATTAGACAATCGGTATTATTATCGTGGGTGGACCTCTGGTAGCTATATTACCTTTGGTTGAACATCCACGACAGGGCCACTTGTTTCTGCGCAATCTTAAACCAAAACAATGTACAAGATTCTAGGATGTACGAGGAGTGACTTGTTTTGAATAAGATATGGACCATTATTTTGAGTGACTGCTCTTGTGCAGGATTGTGAATAGGGCCCATTTTTTATTATTGGTGTTTAATCTTCTCAAGGCAGAATGAAAGGGCATGAAAACGTTAAATTTGTAAGGCTAAAACCTGCTGATACTGCCGTATATGGCTGGCAAAGCCATGAATAATCATTGTGACTTTCCTTACTCCCTGCGGGTCAGTGTCTAACGGATGAAACCTTTGTGTCATTGTAGGATGGAGTCCAGCTGCCTAAAGTGAGCGGACAGCAAAAATTGGACTTGACGTCAATCAGTTCGGAAGACAGTGGGACTTACATTTGTCTAGCCATCAATGAGTATGGGCAAGCAAACGCCTCCTTTATTGTTGAAGTTGTCGGTGAGTTCCCTATGAACTTCCAATTAAGGCGAATCCACTTGATCATCATAATACGAACATGCATAATGTTATCCAAATCCCTGTACGATCAAGAGATTCCGTCACACCCTATTATTGAGCTGCTCTTATGACAGCCCTTTTCTCTTTGAAAAGCATCGTTTACGAATTTCCATGGCATTTTGCCTCACGGTGGATGGAAATGTGATGTAAGGGTGACAAAATTATTGGTTTATTTACAGACAGAGGAATGGGTATGCTTGGCCGTCCTGTGATAGTAGGACTGGAGCCTTCGAATTTGACTGTAGTTCAAGGTCGTCTTATCCACTTTCGATGCCATATCAGCAGCGAAACTCTCCCAATTGTACAGTGGCTTCGCGAAGTGGATGATCGGCAAAATCGGGCTCGTAATGTCAACACAGACGGGAATAACAACTTTAAGCAGGTCAGTTGAAGTAGTTTCGACCCAGTCGTACGTGTGTCTTTCGTGTCTAAATAAAAAGAAGGGCAAATCTTACACAGGCTACTTGGCTGGAATGAAAGTAGCCTGAGAACATTCTAAATCCTACTGTTCGTTCGTGAGGGTTCTTCTGTTGACCTTTTGTACTTTATGCCACAGTCACGTACATTGTGACATGGCAGTTCTTAGAACTTGAACAAGGGGATGAATGCGATGTACAACTGGTGGTAACTTCAAGTGTTTTGGTCAGGCTCCTGCATCTGTAGTGAGTTTTTGTATTTCTACAGATGTGCTTTTGTAAGCTTGAATGAGAAAGCGTTATCATATACATTTTCAGTGTGTAATCTCTTCAAAATGCCGTAACCTTTGACTGGACCGTGTATAATATTTGTCACTTGCAATAGCTCTATAGAAATTATAGGACTAACAAGCGTGAATGAACGTTTTTATGGTCGTGTCACTTGTGTCAAATTTCTCGTAAAAATGTCCTCGCGTTGTATGCATTATGCAGTGGCGAGTTAAGTGATATATTAGATCGGATCTCCTGTATATGAAATTGTAAATAATATTCCATGTTTTCTTTGTAGACCGTTCCAGGGAAGTATGAGGTTATCAATTCAACGAATCGGGTGATTTCGCTACAAAATGGAACCTTTATCAGTGAGCTTACATTAAGGACAGACAGTCGGGACTCGGGCTCCTATGTCTGTCTTGCCACTAACTCCGAAGGCTTTGATCTACATAAGGCCTTCCTCAGCATACTTCCATGTAAGACTTTTTCTCATTTAGCAAGTAGTACAGAAGTTGTGTCTTTTCTCCTGCAACTATTGCTTTTTAAGAAACTTTTTCTCGTCCTGGGAGATGTATCAGCGTCAGCAGTTTTTGATGAAGTAATCAACAATCCTGTAGTAGTTGAGTCTCTAGCAAAATACACTCTCTCAAGCCAGCCGGTTATTATTGCAGTAGTCATGATGAGTAGCAATGATATCGCACAAGTTCAAGCCAGTTGTTGTACACGGGAGAGTGAGCATTTCGATCGCTTTACTCTGAGAGGAAAAGAGTAGGATTGTGGGTGAGGAAAGAGAGGGCCAAGTCATACCACTGGGAAAAATCCTAAATATACGCAAATGGTCCATGTATGTAGTGGAGTGATGGAAATGCAATTGTATGTGCTTAGATGTAATTTTTGTTCCTCTCTTTGCTCCCCTCTTGCTCACTCTCTTTGACATGTCTTTCGTTTCATCTCATTTTATCAACTTTACTCGCTCTCTACTGTAGTGTAAAATGTCTAGATGGATTTCCGTAGCTCTACATCACCAATACCAGCTCACATTATTGCAATATTCCTATCTACTTCTGGCTTTATAGACTGTGTGGGTGTGGGTCTAGAAGAATTACCACAGAGCGCTAACTCGTCTTCTCATTTTCTCAGGAACAGGCTCAACCTTTGCTCCAGGGTTTACCTTTGGGTTTTTGTGGTTGCTTATTCTGCATGATGAGGTTGTTACAGGAAGCGAGTTGAGTTGAAAGGCTGAGAATTTTACCTTATTACTTGCTCTTGAGAGACATTCGTGTATTTCAACTGCTCCTGAAAGGGAAAAGATTCACTTGAGTTGCATGATGCTGCACACTTGACTCTTCTACTACAGGGGACAATCAAGTTTTCTGATTGCCTCATCCTTTACCTGAATTGGGAAAAGAGGAGGCAATCAACGAGATAGGAGTATGTGTTCAAAAAGTAGTTAAGTTCCAAAATGGAATAACAATGAACGGTCATGTTTTTTTCGTCCTTGCCAGCTCCGGACAGTGATTCATTCTTGCCAATCGGCGTCCTCGTGGCTATTCCTTCCACATTGCTTCTTCTGTTTGCGGTACTAGCTCTAGTCATTTGTTGTGTCCGGCGGGGGCATGGCGGGGATTCCAGTGGGACGCCAACACTCACGATCACGACGTCCGCTACTTATGCAACTCCGCGGGATGTCATTCATAGCAGTGAACGTCAGGGAAGACACCATCAGAATGGCTCGTCGCTACCGTTCTACTACAAAGGAAGAACACCTCATATTCAGAATGGGCGCGGTAGCATCCCTGCTCATTTTGGAAGTCCACAACATTATTACTGCAAGGAGCCGCCGCTCCCACCGACAGCAGCAGCAATGTCCACAACTTCAATTTTAGTCAAAACCAACAACTCAAGTCATCCAAGTAATTCTGCCTATGCCAGTGTCCCTATCTGCGAAAGTGGATTGCCGCCAGCACATACAACCACTTTCGGTGCAAACCGAGCACCTCCGCTTCCCTCCAGACCCAATTTCCCCCCATGTAATCGTGACAAAACAGGCTATAATGCAAACCAAGGTAAGATAGCTTCTAGTATGCCTTATCATTTGGGCTTTGGCAATGAATAGCTCTCCTTTAAGTACATTTTTATCGTTTATTCTGCACAGGTTTGCTAACTCAGCCGTTGCTGACCCAGACAGCTTCCTCTTCTGACTCCAGAGACTCAAGACAGAGCAATTCGTACAGAGCCGACTACCCACCAGTAAACCAGAGACAAATAGAACACTGGGGAAGCTCTGGAGGCAGTGAGTCCTCATCAGACAGAAAAAACTCTCGCAGTCAACAGATAAGACTGTAAACTGAGAACAAAGAAGAAGACGAACGAGACCTGTTCGTTATCTTGAAAATAATGATAATTATTGTTATAGTCCTAAGGTAAAAATTAAGCGTGCTCTCAAAATAAACCATCGTCAGTGTCACAGTGATTAATATCATTATCATTGCCAGTGTTGAATTTTCATTAGTGTTTTTAATAGGTTACATACGGTCGTATATATACAAACTAGCTTTTATATGGAATGACAATGGGAGAAACTCTTATCCGAATTTAAATGTGTGCTCCTATACTGTTGTTATGGCATTCTTGTATGTTATATTCAATTACTTTGTACAGTACGATGTTTGTAACGCGTTACTATAGCTTATGGACTCGTCCGTCGGTAAAGAATCGCTCGAAAAAATTCCTGAAAATATTCAAATGAATCATCCGTGGTTTAAGAAAAAAATCAACAGGAAGCGATACGAGTTAAGAAGCGATGACGAGGCACTCTGTGTTCGATAAAGGCAGACTATTCGTAACAAAGTCTAAGTCAGGTGTGTGGAAGATAGTCTTACGATTTTTTACCTAAGGCATTTTATCACATAAATATGTCGCCCCATTTGTATAACTTGATATGCTAAGAAAATAAAATGTACCCCTCCCAATGAGCTTTCACTCAATTCAACCAAATTAGCTTTGACATTCTGGTAGAAGCAATTTATGGAAATGATAAGTCGATGATGAACTACGATTGGCCGTCATTCTCACCGTTCATTTTGGTCGTCAAATATAATTTTAAAAATCAAACAGATTCAACACTTTTATGCTGTGGAACTGTCGAGAAGCGTATGGGACCTTGTCTTTGGTGTTTACAATTTATAACTGAATTTTCACTGAAATAAATGGAAGACTAGTACGGCGTGGGTTCATTTGTTCCACCGACATTGTATTGTTTCATACATTTTTACCAAATGCGTTGCCAAGGAACGCAGAGACGTCATAAATGCTTTTTTCTGGAGTTAATGCACCCGAGCGACAAGTCTCATGGGAATTTAAATGCATATCATTCTCGCATTTTCCTGAGTTCCCCAGAGGCGTTTAGGAAAAACAGTTAAAAGCCATATCCATTATGGCTGTCTGCCTTCACGTTCATACTGAAAGTATTAGAGGACAAAATTTCAGCATCCACGTCACTCTCGTGTACGTACGTGCTGATGCGATAGGTTCATCCCGAAACAATACCTATTTGCCGCATTTCTCACCAACTGGTTCTAAAAGTGGAAGCATACTCGGGTAACGGTCACAGCTCCAGTTTGGCGCAGTATGAGCTCAGAAAACCCGCAGATTTGCAAGGATAAACGAGATAATGCACCGTGAGTACGAATTAAAATAGAGCAGGAAAGACCACGGAGAAATTTGCGGGATCGGATTGTCAATCCATTGCACGTTCCGTGGAATTCTATTACAGCTTCGCATTTATGCATCATAATGGACGAAAATTAGAGGCTTTGTAGTTCTAGCTGTGTCCAGAGCATGGACTAATTAATAAATGAATGGGCAATTTGGAAACAGTTACCTACACGAAGCAGTGCGTTTGGAATTCTGGCCAACATGAAAGTTAACATGTACGGGAAGGGAAGGCGATGGTGCTTGCGGTCGTTGTAGCAGCAGGCCTAAATGGAAATGGAAGAGAGAAGCATTATGGGAATAACTAATGTAATTATCGGTCTACCCGGGAGCTGGAATCAGCTCTCAGATTAGAATGACAGGCTGCATGTGTGTAAGCCTGATTTCAACGATTGAAGGATGCCTCTGACTGAGCCGCAGAGAATGGTATGACAATGCAATCAATGTCACATGTCCATTTGCAAAGTTTTGGGCAGTCATTCCTCCGTCTGTTGCATCTGATAAAAGAGTAAACATGGACCGAATGAACTAAGCCATAGTGGTCACTAGTGATAGCCCTAAATAATGCTTCATTTAAAACTCCCCTATGAGTGGAGGTCCTTTAGGATCAAATAAAGCATGAAGCTATCTCATCAAATAGGAATCAAGGGAGTCTACAGTATTAATTTCAGATTCTTGGTATAACAGCAGGACCAAGTCTTCATAGCGACAGTGGATACAACTTGTTACCCCTTTCTCTGCTGACGTATTTCGTCATGTCGCTACTTGGACGGAAGCGTATTGTCAAGAACATTGGATATCCTCTTGCATTTCTGGTTTACACGTAATGATCAAAGATGCTAAATGTGAGAATAAGGTGATAAAATGCAGTATTTCCCTAAATTGCCGGCAGCATGTATGCTGCAAACCGATCCAGCAGCTCATCAACGGTGCATGAAACTTGTTTGGACTGTCACCGGAACGTTCATCACACTAAATCCCGGAGCGTTGCTCTCTGTCTCTCTCTCTCTTTCTATCTGTATGACGAATTCTAAAGCTATCAAACTCAGCCCTCACACAGATTTCCCCCCGAAAATAGCAAAGAGAAGTCCAACATAATTATCGTGCTAAAAGGATGCCGTAATGGTTGAGAATATTGAGGACGCATGGGTTGCAAGCCGGAGGCTTTAATCCTCCTCTGTCACTCCAAACATGACGCGGACTCTTCTCCTTTTCCCCTTTCTCGTGTCCTAATCCATCCCACCCGCTCGCCTTTCACTGTATGTATTTCTATTCTGCGAGCTCGTCTCTATGTACCGCACACGGGCTAGCTGAGTTGTCACTCCTCATTTTTCCGGATGATCAGACTTGAGAGCATGCACGGACGGCTTTTATTTCGGAACATGGCTCAAATATATGTATCGAGGGTTGCTGTGCGAAAAAGTTTGCCCAGCAGCTGACGCGGTTCCTATAGTGATACTCATATGAAGTCTTCTTTAATGGTCTTGATAGGTATTAAATGTGCTATGAGAAAGAAATTGTTGCTGCAGCTTTGGTATAGAATTTAGACACCAAAATCGCTTCTATAGGCATAGAAATTCTAAAAATATTCATAGTTCATAAACACTCTCTTTATTAGGCTTAAAATTCTCCAACGGATGAAAGTTTTATTTCTGTTTAATCAGCCGTTTTCAACTCGAAGTGCTAAAAAATAAGGAGATTCCAGTATCTATCTTATTTGCAAATACCTTCTAAGGTGACACAAAGTCTTTTTTTAACAAAATTAAACATTAGTTATTGTGGTCTATAGAATTGTCAGGACAACAACGGAGGTAAAGAAGCAATGTCTCTCGCGTGGTTTTTGAACATCATGATGTGGTAACTTTACATAATGAAACGTGATCTGAAAGGCTAAAACAAGGAACATATGTTTGATATGGTAATTTTCTGAACAATCAGTCACATTCTGGCAGGGAAAATGGCATACAGCATTAACATAATTATTTAGGGTGAAGACACATTCGCCAAATAAGCAATTTGGCGAGACTAGAAATACATGTGACTTTGTAGCGCATTGCGTGTACATTATGGGGGACAGGAGAAGAAGCTGCCTTCAGTTTTCCGTATTCACTTGATCACTATTTGTATACAAGATTGGTCTATGATTAGGGTAGCGATAGGAGTAGGAATTAGTTGGTTCATAGGATCCTTTAGTACTGATTCAGCACAAAATTGTTTGACTGGGTCGACGTTGAAGCTAAATTTTGGAGCGTCTCTGTTGATGATGGTGGCAATGATGCTGAATATGAGTTCGAGGTTGATGATAGTAGTGAGCAATGGAGGAATTATTGGAGGATTCAGCGGAGGATAATGACTCCCAGGATGGAGCCGGGACGGGAAGGTGTGTTGCTGACAGGGGCAGAGTATAGTCAGCATCATGGCGACGAAGATGATGGTGATGATGATGGTGGTGGTGTTGATGATCCGGCTCTAAATGATGGTCCGTTGAGTAGTTCTTCGATGAGTATGACCATCTCTGTGCTCCACATTTTCCCCTCTCAGGACCACCGCGGTACACCCCACTATCAGCAAGGGTATTAGTATTGGGAAAGGGTATTCTGTCTACTTCATTCACAAAGTACATGGCTGGGGAATCATCCTCAGCTCGCACGTAATTAACATTTTTCGACGACACCATTTCCGAGGTGGGTGTTAGGCCACATGGGCCATGATGATGATGGTGATGATGACGGTGATGATGGGGCTGGTTGTAGTAAGGAGAACGATGTTGATGACGATGCGACCTTGGTGTATGACTATCACTGCCTCCACTTGTGTAGCTACTGCTATAATGACCACTGTTATTGTCTGCGTAGGGGTGATCACAGAAAATCTCATGCTTTCCTTCGCTGTAACTCACACTTGACGCCCACGAAGCCGTGGCTGTGACAGGAGGATCTCGGCGTGTTGATTCCGATGTTGATGTTGTTCTATTATTATTATCCACAAGCGGTTGTAAAACATCATTCTGAGTTTGAGTAAGTGTTGTACTGAGTGTTTCGCCTGGAGATCTCTTCGGTACTTGAGTTTTCCCGATGGACATCATCAATGACGGACATTTACGTCCGCTACTTGCAGTACGTTTGGAACTTGAAATTATTGTTGTAGCTGTAGTGCCAGTCTTCTTACTCCCAACAACTGTTACACCCCCATTTCCTTTTTTCCCTGTCTTTTTGGTCACTGAAGAATTCTTCAGGGGACCTCGACAGCCGTAAAGACGACTGAAACAGACTAACAAGAGAACGACTAGAATGAGAAACGCAAACGACCATAACACCGCCCGCTGAACCGTGGCTGACTTTTGGCGCTGAATGCTTCGGATATAATGAGGATCTGAAAGTATTTTTAAAAAATCATATCAAGCATGATCCTCATGTAAAACCCTGCTTTCCCTTCTTATTAACAGCGTCTTAAAGTTGCATAAGTTAGGAATAGACGTGTGTGAATTTAGGAACTGATGAATCATACCACTCTTAATGATGACTTCAGCTATGCTATGGTTGAAGCCCATAGGACCGACGACAGCACAGCAATAAGTCCCGGCATCGGCTTCGCTCGCATTATTAATTGGTAGGACGGTAGAGTAGATATTCTTACTTGTCTCTTTCATATCAGTTCGGCTCAGAGCCTATGAAAGAAAAACATTGGAGGGGAAAAAGTGATTAAAAACGCTATGGAAAAACCACATTGGCTTATTTACAATCTTCCCACATAAAGATGCTTGCTTGTTACTGTATAGATTTTCCCCGCCCGCCCGCATCACCATCGTCGTCTTCCATACTCCCCACAATTTTGTTGTAATAACAAAAGAGGGAAAAGTAACAGTCATATAGAGGAACAATCGTAAGCTAAAGCAGTATGCAATCCAATGGAAGCACAAGTCCAATTAACTGTTCCATGTTCATGTGGGAAAAAAGAAAAGTTAATGGTGGAAGGGCGAAGGGCGAATTCTAGTATACATTGGGGAAAGCAGAGTAGCAAGCAGATCTTGCGGGAGTAAAAATATATAGAGCCAGGAAAGCCATCATCCATCATGAAATGACAAGAGGGGTTAACGGAAACGTCAGGTGCGGTTTCTTTGTTCATACCTCATAGTAAATTCCATCATGGTATAAAAGTTTATTCGTTTTATTAGGCTCCAAAGTTGGGTCATCCACTCTCTTGACCCAAAGCATGAGAGGGAGGGTAGCTCCTTCCAATCGCGCTGAACAGGTAATTCTTCCACTTTGACCCGGAAAAAGAGTCAAATTGCTGGGATTCAACTCCAAGATCTCAGCTGCCCCCTGCCACGCTTCTTTAATGGATCAAATAAACCAACAATTCAATTACTTTCCCATTCGATCTCATCTTGTTCCGCACACAGTTTTACTTCCAGTCTCGTCTCCTCCACTACCATTCACTCTCCAGTACTACCATCATCCTCATCTTTTCCCCTTATATTTTCTTTCCCTGTAGTAACAGAAGGATTTGCTCCTACTCACTTACTCACTCACTCACTCTCCTTCTGCATGCATTCACACTGAACTTTCTCTTCTTATCTTTATATATAACTATAACATTACATCTCTAGTTGATTCAACCTTCCATGTTATACTTTCCCTGGTCTATCTGTCTGTCTGTCTATCTGTACCTCCCCCCTCTTTGTCATGTGTTCTCTATGAAGGTCCTAGGAGATACAAAGCAAGGGGAGAGACAGGAACAAGAACTAATGTATGTAACAAAACGTGAGGAGGAATCCAGCCTCACGATTACAGGGATATTCAGGGAAAAGCCTTGGGTACTCAGCGTATCATCATTATTAATGTACCTGCCTATATGTAAGCCATCAGTTTCTCTCATCCTGATAAAATAGTCAAACAACGGAGATCAACAGGATCGTTCTCCTTGACGAACCCGCGTCACCCTCCTCCTCCTCCTTCTCTTCTTCTACATCCTCCTCTACTGTTTCCTCCGAGTAAACTCCAAGTTATTCTCTCCCTCTCTTCCTTTCCAGCTACTACTTCCTCCTTGACAACGAGAGTCTGTAGTAATAAACGAGAACACAACGGAACCAAGGATATTTTCTAAAAGATCTATTTACTATTTATGAAATCGACCCCATCGGATTGTACAAGGAGAAAGCAGCAACCAACTTGCTCCTTCTCTCATGAATTCGCAATCACCTTCCGCCCCTTTAAAGGATTCTCTTTTTCTTACGGCTCCTCCAAAAATATTCTCTTTTATTAAAACTGCATATGTAGGCCTATGCCATTCTCAAGCTTATATTCCTTCTATTTGTGTGGATTCAAAAATTTATACATCCATGCAATTTCTTCAGGATGGAAGGGAACGGAAGAAAAAGACCTCATTTTGGAACATTATTTATTACTTACCGGAAACTTTGAGTGCCATTTCATAAACTGCTTTGCCCCACTTATTTGTAGCTTCACATCGATATATCCCATCATCTTTGTCCGTTAAATTGAATAACTTGAGTGTTGCTATAGAGTCTTTGGAACTGGTAAGATTTTGTAAATCCTGCAATGTTTGTTCAATATTGCATTAGTACAAATATCTAGCGGAATTGCAAAGTAGGTCATACTGGATGCGGTGGACGGTAAAGTCTTACTTTGTACCAGGTAACGTTAGGCCTGGGATTTCCTTTAGCTTCACATTTAAGCATTAAATTTTTCCCCTTTACTTGCTTCATACTTCTTTCACGTGGGAGGTGATCGAGGATTATTTCGGGCGAGGAGCCATTATAGCTGCTTCGTTTGTTCGTTGACTTGAGAAAATTGTTTTTTAGTGGGTCTTCCCCTGCAAGAGACAATGATAAACTTGGAGCTCTTTGTTTGTCCTTCTTAATTACAAAATGCTGTTAGTTCCGTGCCAGAAGGCATTCAACAAACATCCACCGGCAACGGAAAATTGACTTCATTCGAGGCAAGGCATTATAATCATAATTATTATTATGCGTTTCTGCACACTGGGTAACATGTGCGTTAGTCATAGAACAAATAACCATTTACATATTGAATGAAAAGGACACTGTCAACAGTGAGCGATTTATGGTACGCGTGGATAGAGGCCATATAAATGTGATCACCGTCATAAAAGTGTCAAATAAATAGCATTTGTATAGTTCCCCTAGATTAAAATGGCATACGTAATCTTGCATCAATATTGTTAATGATTTTAAGCGGGTAATAAAAAGTTATCACAAGTTACCCGCCTAATGGCAGTGCAATTTTTAAGCCTATGCAGAAATCATTCACCTGTTAATAGTGATTGCACTCGCCTGGGAGAGAATAATTGTGAAAACAATGTCCTCTTCGATTATTGTACTCATTGTCCCTATGGACATGCCTGAGCAATGCAGGGCCTTACGTATACCTAGTCAATTACCATTACTTTTTGAATACTACAGAGTCGTTACAGAGTTAGTGTATCATTCCGTATTTATTTCAACGATAATTTCAAGCACGCGGCCAACTCTTGGAAAAATGGTGTCATGATAAGTGAATCTTGTATTTTTTTGCCTGCATGCGTGTTTCTACGAAAAAACATTTGTCCTCTCGTTATTAACTTCATGAAATGGTTGCTACCAGTGTCCAAAAAGTCCTGTCGCCATGTCTATCAAACCTGTCAACAAGGCGATTGTCCCAATACCTAATCAATAAATAAAGTCCTGTAGCAGTACTACATTCATCTAAATATTGCTCATTTTACAGCACTTTGAAGAGGTTACATAGCTACTTTTTTATCTAACTAAATGAACAACTGAGCTGACACGCATCATCTGATTAGAGGTGTGCTCCGCGCAATTAAAATTACCCTTCAATGAGCCGTAGCGAATTGCTATCGTTGGGTTTACACAATGATAATAGCTTGCCACATCATTGTACTCCTCGCTTAAGCCGAATATAACGGCTTTCTAACACTTCTTCACGACAAATAATAATGATCGCCGCGTGGAGAATAATGCTGCCTATCTTCTCAGGCTATTGTCTCCTCGAAAAGCCAAATGTCATACCTGTTACGTTGAGCTCAATTGAGAAATTTTTGGATCCAAATCCATTAACTGCTTCACATCGATATGTGCCACCATCCTCGTGAGTTACAGATCGAATTAATAGTCTTGCTTGGTCCGTCCCTTCAAATCTGGACCAAACTTGAGTAATTCTGTCATTTCCCTGGAAAAAATGATAAAAGTACTTAAGTATTACGCATCCATTGACCAAGTTTCTGAAAAATTCAACCATTACAGGCTTTTCTTGCGCAAATAGATGAATAGTTACGTCCGTGTGTGAAATTCTGATAGCATTATTAAGTAATTCTTTTCTGTATTAATTCTACGATTCCGTCTTCAGGCTCATAACTTTATCTTCGTTTTCAAACACTTCATAAGAAAGAACGCATTTATGGCTGGGAATTAGGGATAAGAATGTTTATTCTTCTGGAAAACAAAAAGTTCAACAGAGCCCTAAAAATCTCTCTCTCTCTCTCTCTGCCTTTTTTGCTTAATGAAACGTTAGTTTTTATTTTCATTGGCTATATGGAGACATAGGCAGGGATTTTTTTTTGTTTTCATGAAAAGAAACACCTGGTAGAAAAGTAAATATGAGGAACAAGTGGCAACAAGACTGTGAGTCATAGTTTGGGGGAGCGGAGAAGGAAGATAAGGATAGAAATGGAGTCCATTGCATTATCCTCATAACATTATTCTCCATGGTCCATCCAGCTTTCTCTACGCCGTTCAATGTCCCCTCCCTACGTTCGCCACTTGCTTTTTATACCGTTAAAATTCTATTTTATGAGTAGACTCATGAAGTATGTGACCTTCTGTCTTACAAAATGTCAACTAATGCCCCCTTCGTCCTACGACAGAGAGCAAAATCAGCTCCTGCAAGACGTCAGTTGTTAGGAACGCATAGACACGTGCCAAAATTGTTCATGGAATTCACTGACCATCGCCATAAGTCATCTGCTCTCCTGACTACCTCTTCCTAACTTAAATAACATTCAACAGTGCACTGTTGATCACCACTGCAGTGGTGATTGCGTTTACATGCTGAATGTATCTGGAGTTACTTTGTCACCAAATTGCCCAACCATTTGCCAATAAGTGCTAACGGAAGAGACTATAGGAGGTACGTCAGTCAGTTCCAAGCGCATATGAAGGCCTTAGCTTTGATAGCCAATGCAATACCTTCGCTTCAGCGAGTTGGACGAAATCGTTCGAACGACAAAACAACAACAAGTCGTCAATAAAAATTACGAAAAGAAATGAATAAAATGTACCTTAAACCATTCGTAAATTGGCGGCGGGTTCCCTGTCAAAGGGCAGTCGAGCTCGGCATTTTCTCTGACGCAGACAGAGACAATACTGCTCTTATCTGCAGCATCAGTCACTTCTTTAGGCGGACCTGGAATTTAGTCAATAAAGTGAGAAACATTAGAGTGTTAGTCCACAACGTGTAGCTCCAGTTGCTAAATTATTATTGGATTCAAAACAGACATAAAAAAGTGACAAACCTTTCTCAGTAGGAGCGACAAGAGTGGTACCGTTTGCAAGCGTTTTAGTTTTCGTAGCAACACCCAAATTTTGGGCTCTGGCTTCAATCGTACTGGACAAGATGAGATATTGGAAACAAAGGAAAATTAACTCTGGGTATACTCCTCTTGACTTCATTATGCATCTGTGAACAGGGAAAAGAATAATTGGAAAATCAACTTGTTACTATACTACTGCTGCAGAGCAAAGTTCTCAATGCACTGTAGTAAATCATAAGCAGCCACCAAATCAATTCCTGGTCACACAGACTTTGAAACGACTATTAACCTTAGCAACCTCACATTAGTTGTGTGCAATTATGCATTCCCTTACATATATAATGTCAACACAGTCATAAAAATCGTATCCGTATCTTTCAACATTCGCTCCAAATCCAGCTAATTTCAGTACAAGATTCTTTCGTATTTATAATATCTAGGCGCATCTGTATCAAGGAAGTGGTGGCCTGGACCACCTTCATCACACAGGCACAACAAGCATTTTCTTATCCATTTATGCCCTAACTG
>JAQFYD010000934.1:0-14384 GCA_034694225.1 Bourletiella hortensis
GTTCCATTCGCATAGAGAATTTATACCCTTTTTCGCCTCCAATGGATCAGAGTTGTAATAATAATAAGAGGTCTCACAGAACTACTTAAACCGTCCAACGAGCTTAAAAATTATATTAGCTTGTTAGATTTCAACTCTTGTGCAGCCCATATTAAGTGTCATAAGCAGCTTACCTGTTTGCAGCTCGAATGAGGAGACAGAAATAGCCTTTGGATAGCTGTGTTATATCATGGACAATAATATTTGCTATTGGGAAAGTCCCACGCAGTGGACACACGAAGAAAACTATTCGCATGACCTAGAAAGGCGATGTGGAAATAAAAAATTCTACCGAAATTTTTAGCTGCTTGTCCATGAATAAATAAATTGTCCATGAAACTGTGGTAATGGAGCTCACGTGAAAATTCTGAGCTTACGTATTAGCAACGTTCGTAATAATAATAACCAGGAGAACATGCATAAGCCTTCTTTCACCATTTTATCAAAAGATTCCCCTCTACCTGTCATGTCTATTCCCCTTCCTCTCTGTAGGCAGGAGTCTAATGAGAACATTCAAAAATGTGTCGTAAATTTTCAATCCAATATCAGCTTCATTGAGGCAGAGATAAAGGGAATTTAATCGAGTCTTTTCGTCTCCAGAATTTATTGTGGCTACATAGCTACATATATTTCATCCTCACACTTTTTTCTTCACACCTCTCCCCCTCATAAGTTTCACACTATCCTTTTCCTATGTGATGATGAGCCATGGACCAAAAAAATTGTCACATTTCATGGATAGTTTTTGAGTTATCCAAAAGATTCATAATTGTATTGCCATAGCTACTATAAAGCATTATGAAAGACACAATGTCGTGTGAACCTAGGCAGGAACATTCACTAATTATTATTATATTTTAAATCCAGGAACGAATATAATATTAAAGAGAGAAAGAGAAAACATGTAAAAAAAACAAAGATGCAATTACCCGGGCATAAGAAAACCATGACGCCTAAGCCAAAGCGTAAAGCTTTGACGACAATAAAAAGGACCGAGAAGGAACTTACTGCTATAGTAGCTATTTATGGCATAAATTATTTGTGCAGAAAAAAAGGCTCTTCTCAGTAGTAGCACTGCTGCAGGATCTGACAGTTTCTTTTTGCTACGACCCATTTATAAATTTAGGGCAAGAGCTTTGTGTATGTGATTGGAGCTCAAGTTGGTATAAATCATTGTAATCAAAGGAGAAGAGTGTACAGCTCCGACATTGTGCGTATAAGCGAAAATAATCTTTGAGACATGTTGTAGTAAACTAAAGGGCAGCAAAGTTTCTATGCTTTTTTTCACCTCCGTCTCTATCTCTCTCTCTCTCTCTCGCTCACTTCGCTCTAAAAGAACAATAATGTCCTAAAGAAGTAGACGATATGATATGAGGTTCGTTCGTTCGTAAGTATAAAAAGAGACGACGACTACTACATACTCTGGATGACTTAGGATTAGAAATATGTACTTACTTTCACCTCTGCGATCTAGTTACGTATTTAGAGCAGCAACCCCTTGCTAAGGGTATGTATATGAATGGTACCCTTCACATAGCCCCATATAGCAACGTTGATTGTGTGGAACCATAACCTTGGTTATGGTGAATTCCCTACTTTTTTTCATTCACAGCCCTGCTTTTCACTGGAAAACTTATAATGGCATTATATCTCGCACCCTTGCATTCTTATAGCTACTACTGGAGCTGCTATATTCAACTGTGAGATTAATTCTTCTTCTTCTTCATCATCTTGCACTAGTTACTTCTTTGGGGACGGCGAGAAGAAGACAGATACTATACGCGTGAAAAAAAATCATCAGCTCGCGCATGAAGCTATAAGCATGATGATTAGAGATTTTGAATGCGATTAAGTGAATGTGTATACATAAATGACAAGGTAAGGGTGAAGTTGTAGTACGGAGGATTTCACAGTTTAAAATGAATTAAAAATTTATGCGAGCTTTTCTGTCACACAAGAGGGAGAAAACCAGGGTGGCCCTTTTATGTACAATTATTTCTCACATACTAACAGAAAAGTAATACTACTTTTTATTAAATCCAGCTCAGACCTGTCATCGTGAGGCCAATTGTAGAAATCTAGCACACTTTTACCTTCCTACCCTTTTTCTGCCTGAAAATACAGCAGAAAAAAAAATTCGGAGCGTATAAGCTGCTGTTCCTTCAAGGCTTGTATCATTTTAGAGGATGCAAGTAAATTTTTGACTGTTTTATAAAGTCCGAATGTGTGAGGATGATCCGTCGAGGAGCAATTTAAAGGGGCGTGTACGGTGGAGGCTATCAATAATGCCACTGGTTTTAATGCTGACTTTGATATGATGATGGGCTACCGTATATGCAAATGAGCCCATGATGTAGGTATGATCTTGGGTGGAGATAGGAGCAGTAGGACGATGAAGGAGCAGTGAGAGAGAAGCAGTAGGGAGTTGTTCTATACCCCTAATAAATTTGTATCTTTATTCCTGTTTGATCATTATGGTCCATGATGAAACGATTGCTGGCGATGCTCCGACCGTGCCGCGGCTGTCATTCGGTTGTAAAATCTTGGCTTTTATAGCCCAAGCGGCCGGTTCTATTAAAGAAAGAGGCTGTCCCAGTGGTCCTATAAAATCTACCATAATTATTATTAGCTCAACAAAAACTTGAACGGGAAAGCGATGATCCTTATCCACACCTACTGTCACCTAAATAAAGAAACCTTACGATCTTTGTAGCCATTTGCCTTCGTCCTTATTACATGCTATATTTTTATTTTCAAATCGTCAACTCCATACACGAAAATACCGACAACTTCTGGTCCACAGCGCGGAATATTTTTTTGATTTTCTGGACCATTAAATTAGCAAAATATCCCTCAACGTTGAGGAAGGTTTCTTGAATCTTAGGAAGGACATATAAACGGTCATTTGATTTGTTCCGCAGTAACACTCATCTTCTTCGGCCGAATCTTCTTGGGCAGGAGGAGATGACAACCTACGTGGAAGCTAGCGGAGAGTAAAAGAAAGGCGTGTGAATCAAATGTGATCCATATGTGAAGAGTAAAAGAACGGTTATAAAAGAATCAATAGTATTTCTTCGTGTGGTTTTCTCTGTGGAGGAAAGCCAACAGCAGCAGCAAGAAGAATAATAATGACTGGCCGAGCTTTACCATTCATTCATACAATGGCCAATTTGTGCCGCTCTATTCTTGTAGGTAATTTACACACATGGACCCAGAATAATACAACTATAGGGTAAGAAGACCAAGAAAATGAAGAAGTACCAGAAGAAGGGGCACACAGTAAATGTCCCTCTGTCACAATGGTTCAACAGCATAAAAATTTCCCATAATGATATTCTTCGTAACAACTTGAAGCAGAGACGAAGGTTGCTACCTTGATAATAATAATAATATGGCTAGCTCCAAACGACGGGAAAAGGGATTTCCTCAAAATCCCGCAAACGTTACTCACTATTGTCCCACATTTTCCATGGACAAATTATGCATGCGTTTATATCATGTGGCCTAGAAAAATCACCTATAGTCTTTTTGTCCAGTACAAAACCTTCTCACTCTCAGTTCCTTTCATGGTGCACTGTGTAGCACTGTACTGTGGCATCGAGTCGCTCTAACGCACAGTCGATATAGCCACTGTACTCCATGCACCGTTTTCAGGTTCAGGGTTAAAAGGATGGCAGATTTGGCTAGACGATGGCATTCATTCATTATTATGTATCAAACCTTGTAATGTTCTGCCTTGGCGGTCATGTATGGACAATATAATCTCTTGTGATACACACACACATAAGAAATATACACTTCATCTTTGTCCCCTGGTCATATATACTTCCGGTCACATACTGACTATAGTAAATCGAACCATTTTTATGAATGAACCATCTTTTACTCCTTTGCTTCATTCATGACAGATGAGGATGGGAAGAAGACGGACGGGAAGAAAAAGCAAATAATAATTCTGTTGTAGACAAAACATCTTGACACAATTTTTCTCCTGTTGTAACCCTTTCGAACCTGAATGAACTTGTAAAATCTTTTTGTATACTTGAGAAAAAGCAGGTGATGCTCCTTGATATTTCTCATGTGTTTTCACATTTTAAACTTTCTGTGCAGTGCTATGCTCACGCGCCACACGTACTGGCCACCATTGCCACACTTATTGTAGCTGCTATAATAGTTTTCAAGAAAAAAATTTGAGCCAATAATTGAGATGATTGTACATTATTAAGGGTGTATAAGGTAGGATTATGTTGTGCTCACGTATATAGAGTACAGTAGGATCTTGAGTTACTTTATCATTGCGAAGTTCACGGGGACGTTTGACAGGGTTGTTAGCACTGAATAAAGCATTTAAAGTAGGTCACTTGGATGGAATCATCCATCATCATTAGCTGTCAAACATTACTTCTAGAAGAATCTATAGCATTTAAGTGGATTCATATAGTTTTGGACGGCTTCAATGGTCCTTCAGTTAACAATGGGTGCTGCTGAGTAGAAATGTCCCATCTGAATGCCAAGTGGTTAGTGACGCTCTCAAGAAATGCACCGAACGATGTCTTACTTTCTTTAGAAGGACGAATCCACTTGACCACTTCTTATCTCAGGAATGCATTCGGTGGACACAAGTGTATTGCTCATGCTTAAAAGACGTACAATTTAAACTTCCTTATTTCTGCATAATCCATACCCTTGAGAACATCGAAAATTGGCCAACTATTTGGCTAAGATCACACAACCCTCATCAGAATACCCCGTGCTACCAAGCTAGCTAGAATTCATTGACCTAAGTTAATTATTATTTATTGCGACACATGGAAACTGCCAGGAACTGGGAAAATTTATGTGTTTTATAATTCTAAGGTAGAGCCCCCTCACTTCAAAACTTATTTGTTTCAATATATTATTCCACATACTTTGATGCTTGACCCAAGATCCGATCGTCGCTTATTTTTGAAAAAATTCCAAAACTCTCTCTCTCTCCCTCTGCCTCACAGAAGGTTTAATTTATATCGTAGCTTCCCATGGGGTACACTACTTTAGACGCCATTAATGCATGAGCGGTTATGGACACATAAGATACAAATGAGAGGAGGTAAACGTGTGTTCTAACAAGGCATGAGGTTAAATGCTTGGTGTTTTCATAGCTAATCAGACTACGAATCAAAGGGAAAATTGAGTGCAGCAAGGAGTCAAAGCGTGTCGTAATTAATAGCTGGAGTAAATCTCGAACCGAATCCTTCGAACTCATCATAGGAGGGAGTCTTTGATACCGATCAAAATTCAATTTTACTTTCAAGCCCCACACAAGAAGAAGAAGAAGCGGAGAGGCAGTCCTCCTGATGGGGTCTAATATCCCTTGTCTTCCAGTAGTCTTCTAAACCTGTGTCCCTTACCTTCTTCTTCTCCTCTATAACATCAAATAAGTCAGCCACTTCATCCCAAAAGATTCACTCTCATCAGTCTACATCCTCAAATAGCATTTTGTAATGTGAAACTCTGGTGGGCTCTAACGTAGGGAGTAAGGAGGTAATATACCTGAATTTTTACTATTCCTGTAGACAGAGAGCGAGGAGCTAAAATGTCCATCACAGGAACAAAAAAAACTGAATCAACATTAAATACATGTCAAATACAGAAAGGAACCGTGGAAAGGGTCAAGACAAGCAAATATAATAAAAAAAGCCTTCGTCAGGACAAAGACAAGCGTAGAAAACAAAAGATATAGCATTTACATTGTTGATTGCAATACGCTTCTTCTCCTTTCTGTTTATTCTCACACAGAGGAGGCCCTTCATTTAGTTCTTGAGTAAGGTAAGCATCTTGATCTTTAGTTTCTCTCCGAGAAATCCATACCTCCTTCATATTCCCATCTGCATCTATTTTTTACCGTAAATTTCCAACCGTTTCCTTGGTTCCAGTAAACTCAAAAAGTTTATTACTGAATGAATGCTGCATCGTCTAATTTCGGACGGCAGTGCTGTCGCTTTTCGCCGGGCAGTTGAAAGCAACTGGACGGGAGCAAGCTACTAATGCATGAACTTGATTCAGTCTGAAATGTTCAAAACTAAAAACGAATGAACGTTCCGAAGCTCTGCTTTGCAATCATGTTTTTTTTTCAGCTCAGCAACTCAATTTCACCCGTAACCATAGATGAAGGTAGGAAGTAAAAGTAAATTGTATTTACCTACCAGGTACTAAAAAAATAGAGAAAATCAAGGTTTATTTGATGTGGAATCTGAGTCTATGGAAAGTGTATGGGAATCGGTTGACAGAAGAAATCTGGTGAAATATAAATATTGAGGAAATCAGATCTCTTTTTCTCTGCCTCTTTAGTCCACATGTGACTAGCAATCCATCAAGTGAGCTCAAGTGTTTTGATTTTGCCGTTCTGCTTCTATTTCAGTCATGCACATACTGACAACTTGGACTTTTTACATATTTATGACCTAAGTCAAGGAACCTTAGATTCTCTGAGATCTATAGCTGCTATTAGCTATACATACAGGGAAAAGATACAAAAGAAGACAAAAGTTGTGCAACGGCCAACCGAATATGCTCCTTTTTATATTTATACGACAGCCAACCCACGTACCGACAAAAGTCAGCTGAATTTGCGGTTAAGATTAACAAGTAGTTCAATTTAGTGGGACTCTATCGGTTTAAAGCGAGATCCCTAAACCAGGAGCATATTATGTCCCCATTGTTGGTCCTAGCTAGAAAATGAGATTTTCTTTAAACTGTTGCGCATTTGTATTGTAATGCTAATGTAAGGAGAGGACGTATAGCTACAGATATTAAGTGGATCAATCCTGACTCCACTTTGTCAAAACGATGACAGTTGAAAGAGATGCGCTTAGACGCGGTAGCATTATGACGGTGTGTGGTAAAAAATTGATCTTATTCCTTGCATATGACGTTCTACTGTACCTGACCTTCACTTTCTACCGTTTACTCAGGAGGCAGTCAGGGGAAAAGTCACTTTTTCTAGCGATTAGTCAAATGGAGGCTGTATTCGAAGAATCAGTACAGTAACATGCCGCACTATTTGTCAATTAAATATTGACCATACTTTCAATTTCAGGGCTACACTTTCAATTATTATTATTACGGTAAATTTTTCCATATGCCTAATCGGCAAAGCCATCTTTCCTGGATTGTCATAAATTGTCCAAGCTTACCTGGGCAATGGAACTTATGATGAGGATCGGATCATCTGGAGGTCTATATTCGTCGTGTGGCTCGTATCCTATCCTGAGGAATTCGTCCATCATCATGATGTGGACCGTGCCATCAATCCCATTTTGTTCCCCTTTCAATGTCTTTTGAACGCAATAAATAAGGCACACGGTCCGTCCGTCGGACCGTCCACCTGTAGAGCAAAGGCCCGTGGTACAGGAACCATTGGCATCTAATAAGCTATACCTTCTGAGAGTTGATTCTACCTACCTATAGCATGAATACCTTTCCAACTATAGATAATGAGTAGAGAGCATGCACGAGCTGGACACACCTGCCTAAATAGTAAATGACCAGAGACCGGAAAAGAAGACAATAATAACGAAAAAAAGGTGGACAGTGGATAAGTTAAATACGTAATGTGCAAAGATATACGACAAGGTTGAATTCAGTCTGTTTTTTTCAAGTTTTTCCCACGATGACTCACACTCTATAGCCCTATGCGAGTAGATGTGGAAAGTATCTGCAAAAAAGCAGCATGAACTAATTAATAGTCCAGCAAATTCCCCAACTTTAAAATCATATGATGCGTACAACAAATATTCTGGACTTGGTCCACTCCTTCTGTTATCATGACTTGAACTGCTATGGCACAGACATGGAAGCACATCCAACCGGTTGGACAAAATAATTATTTCCTCAACACACGACCACTACTTTTTCTCCATGTTCTTTGTACTTTTAGGTACTTGGGCAAGTTTAAACAACTACACCTTTAACTTCCTTTGCAGATCTGAGGAGAATTTAGACAGGGCGCAAAAAATAGTTGTGATTACATTACATACAATAGGCTAAAGCATTAACATTTTTGCTTATAAAAATTTAAGGTACATCAACAAGAGCAAACAGTAATAATAATAATGCAAGAAATTCCAGTTGTTTATTAAAACCACCTGTTGCTTACATACTTTTTCGGCTACTCTGCTCAAACCTGTTGACTTCCTGTCATTTCATTATCGGAGAAATGCAACTCAACTTTAATAAATGAGTGTATAAGCTGACTTGAACAAGCAAGGTTCATCTTGGGTTTTACTTTGAACCATTTATTTTCATCATTATCATCATCATCATGAGCGTGCCACAGTAGCAAAGACTTGTGTGTACAAACAGATAGACAGGATGGTTGTCGTGCGAACATTGTTCAGAAGATTCATGCATGCTGTGGCGCAAGGATGTGTAGCTACGGAGCAGTCGACATGGACAACTGCTGTACGAGGGCGGTTGATGTATGAGCAAAAATGGTGACATTACAGGGAAACAGATCAATGTTACAAAAGGCCTCCCCTGTAAATGTTTAGAAATTGTTTGCCAGTCTAATAAAGAGGAGTAAATGGTCTCCCGTTAATAAATGGCAATAATAATGAGAATTTTTGTGTGCGGAGGCATTGCAATAGAGGACACGGGATAGGACCTCCCGGCTTTCAATAGAAGATAGTAGTAGTACACAATAATAATAAATGAAAAGTCTCTGTTTAGATCGACTCCTCTTCCCTTTTCGTGTCTTCTGTCCTTACAACTATACAGCACATGAAAAGATTTTGTCTATACTTACTACTTCTATGTGCAACCACACAAGCAGTTAAAATGCCAACAGTAGAAGAGAGAAATCAATAATAGCGCCTTCACAAAGGCCACACAGCTAACCTTAAATAGCTAATGTAACAATATTGTCACTCACTACAGAAGAACATGTCTCCGTTTTGGTCAACTTCATTTCATTCAAGTCTGCGTGGACGCTTTAAATGAATGGGATTTAACTAATGTGCGTAAAGACTTTAAAAGTTCATGAATGACCCAAGACTTTCTACAAACGTGGCCTACAGTCATACCATGGCGCTGCCTCCATTTCATTGTTCTGACCATCATTACTATTATAGTGACCAAACAACTCTAACATTTCCGTCCGCTGTCACAATGCAAACGAATCAAGGTAGGAAGGCACAAGCATGTTGGTCAGATATATAATTTAATCGCACTAATTGACATGTAGGAGTATTGACGAACCAGAGGAATGATCCTGTATATTCTTGAAAGAAATGACAGGGGGATGAGCTACTAAAAAGCCGAATTGTATGGATAATCCGATTTACTTCAAAGCAAGCTTTTCCCGTCTTACTAGTTTTGTGGGTCCGACCCGTTGACACGAAGCTCTATTATTTCCTGAGCATGTCATATAGCCAGTCACAATAATAATTTCCTTTCTGCCCCAGTCATCACATTTCGGCTTCAAATGGGCCGCATGATTTTCCAACGGTAGTAGCAGCTCGTTTCTTTCATCTTTATTTATGAAAAATAGCTCATGACAAATCACATCTTATACAAAAATATTCTTAGCAACATGACTGACTTGCTCAAGTCTTAAATTGCCGCTAAATGGTGTCAATCCACGAAAATCTTTGGTATTTCCTCCAGGCCCAGAAGAATACTACAATCCACACCGCCATTCTATGACTGACATTGATCGGTTCCCTTAATCGCTACTGACTGATAGTGGCAATGAAACTTCACACCTTGGGCTTTATTATTGGCTGCCGACGCATATGAATTAATTTACCGTGTAATTATGAAAATTCCACTCATATTATCCATTCAATCTCCAGATTTCCTGGAAACATAGCTACGCAGATTTTTCCTTTCGCAGACATTATTTCTCTGCATTCTTGGAAACACTTTCAATTTAATATTTTTATGTTAAGGCTAATCAATTATTACTCGTGTGGTGGTGAGGGAGGGAGTAAACCCAAATGTTTTCCTTTGCTCTCGTGATAATAATAATTTCTAGAAACAAATCATATGAGGGATAAAGTGTAGAAGCAGTAGGTGGTGGTGTTAAATAGGAGTTACAAAAGCATCTCATCACCTCATCATCATTCCAAATTTCATCGGCATTTCCAAGAATGTTAATTATTTGAGAAACTGCGTAAACGATGAGTACTACTATCATAATAAAATCTTACGCTTAAAAATGAGAAAAAAATGTTTAACTACTACTTAATTGCTTCCCGTATTCCATCCATGAAAAAAATGCTCCCTTTCGGATCTCTCTCTCCCATCACAATAATCATCCATCCTCCACTTTAGTACTTCAATTTAACCAACGTACACCAACAGAACCGACGGAGGAGCATAGGAGGGTTTGAAATTGAGAGTAATATGAGAGGGAAAGTGATTTGAGGTGAGTGGGAGATGGATGTAAACCGATATCGATTTTTTCCACAGAGAAGAGAAGTACTGCTGGAAGAGTAGTACATGGAAGTCAATTTGTTCTTCTAAATGTATTTTTCGTGTAGAACTGGATTTTTTTGCATGATAACAACAAGAACATACAACGCGTGCTACGGTGCGGGGGTGCAGCTTGCGGGCTTCGTCTTCTTCTACTTCTTCTCCTTTCTTCCCTTCATTTATCATCCTTTGAGGAACGGCAAGGCTATGAAGATTCCCTTTATAAACTTTTAAAATTTCTAAACATAGCCAGGTAGGATAACATTGCTGGCTATATATATATCTATATATATCTATATATATATATATGCATTTATCTTCCCTCATCTCATCTCATTTGTACTTTATCTTTAACCCTATGCTACTCAAATCTTCTTTCCGTTTATAGACAAGACCCAAAATTATTAGTAATCCCTCTTGTTCCAAACACCTTTTTCCAGCCTCCCCTCTCCTATGACTCCTGTTTACTGCTCAAGAGCTCTATTTATTAACGCAAGAAATGTCTTGGTAACAGCTACTTGAGCGAGGGACATCAAATTCAAGCTAAACAATATGTCTTTAGAGACTTTAGAGACGTATGGTCTCTTCGGTATTACAGTATAAATGATTTACAAATTGTGCTGCTATTAGGTAAACCTCGTATGATGTAACTAGACAAGTCTGGCTCTAGATACTTGATCAAGTTGTAGTAGTAATCATTGTCAAACACTTAGCCCTTCCTTGTTGTCCAACCAAGTGTCCAGCAAACAGCACTCGGATGGGACATGAAGTCATCAAGTCATGGCAGCCATAAGCCCTTATTGGGAGCGCGCAGGTTATACTTATGGTGTCCTGGAGTCATGATTTGACTTTTATAGGCTGGAGGAATCATCATAAGAAGGAGATGCGATTTGATGACCGTTAATCTATCTCTGCATAACGTTGGGGTCCATTCATTAGCATTATTGCATGACCAATTAAATTATTACCATTACTACATAAAGAAAGATGAATTCTGCTTCTTTTTCATCTGAAAAATTCCCTGTCGCTGGTATCCTGTGTATTTTCTTGATTAAAATCGTGTCAAGCCCCTGAGTCAGTGAGAATTGAAAAGATTTTTAAGCAAATTATTATATCAAGAAGCTGGGCATATTTCCATTATTTTATGTATTTTTTGAACCACAAAAAGAACAAGTCATTGGCACAGCATTTGTTGACATTGTTCACGCCGAGGGTTACCATAGAAATATGAGTTGGATGGAGGAGAATTTCATTAGACATGAACTTACGAAAGGGCACCCTGACGAATGCAGGAAGCGAGCGTGTCTGGACCTCGTAATGAGACACAAATAGAGGCATAAATGAAAAGGTCTAGCAAAGTCTTGACTCATCAAATGCTTTCTTCTTTCAACTGGTTGATGATGATGATCGTAAATAGGCTTTTTCATGTCGTCCCAAGCAAGCAGGATGATCCAGCGTGGGTATGATGACGAGGGCCTGTGTAAATTTTCAGTTTGCACGGCAATAAACAAGAATATCTCCTTCTCCCTGTACACATTCATTGGAGAAGGAGAACGTGCAATAATAAAAGGTATTAAGGAAGAAGAAGTTTTAAAAGAGAAGAAGAAGAAGAGGGTAAAATTTTTGAAGCATCATGTCAGCGTGAAAATTCTTGTCATCAGTAGATATTCAATAACTTGCCAACTCATTCCCTAGGACTTTTTCCATTTCATTGGACTTGATGAGGGGTAAAAAAAATTACAGGAGCCAGTCTCCCGCCGTTTTACATTGTAAATATACAGCATTAAAATGCCTTGTCTTATTAACAAGTCTTCCGAAGCCTATACGAAGTAGTTATGCCGGGTATGAAGGAATTAACTTCTATTCATTATTACGTCTCACCCCGAATGGCCAACTACAAGAGCTTACGTATTATCCTAGCTTTGTAGAAAATGTGGAGGATCGACTGGAACGGAGGACTCCCTTCATCAACTTGCAATCACCAATTTATGGGATCAAATCCCTATAGCATCTATTGCCATATTATTTCCCTTGACTCATCGTCATTATCCTCATCCTCATCATCCTCCCGCATCTCATGACGACGGTCCCTTATCGACCGGTAACAAATTGCTCTGCAGTACTGATCATTAGTCTACTTAACTCACTTCCTACCAATAATTTTTAGGATATTGAAACACAAAAAAATGAGGAACTTTACCTCGTATCTGAATTATTTCACATGCAGCACCCGTAAATAATCCGTAATTAACCCTTTATCATCTTAAAATGACTTGTATCTAACCTTTGAACAGGATAAACGCCGCTAAATGTATAAGTAGGTGAAAGCGGAAACAGCGGCTCTAAAAGGGTTTTCATCATCATCATTCTAAAATCGGTAAGCTACTTGCAAGGCATTTATCATACAAAAAAAGGTACAAGGCTTTTTTTAAGAATTTGTAAGTCGCCTCAAGACAAATTACTAGGAAATCGTAAGCGAAATATTCTTTGCTATACTCTAAGTTAGCTACATAAACTGAAGTTTTTAGCTGAGCATCTATCATATTGAGCTGGAGCGCATATGAACGTTCACCTGAAATACAAGCGGTGGATAAAAGCGCAACACAGTAGAGGGGTTAAAAAAGTTAAAACGATCCTTCCGTTTCTATCCATCAAGTCATTTAGAAGCATTTATGAGAGAATACCATGGCTAAAGGGCTAAAGGGAGAAGGTGGCTGGCTATGAGAAAATGTTAAAAAAATTACTTTTTTCCCTTCATCTCTGTAAAGTAGCTTTGGATAATTCACCGAAAAATTCCAGTTATAAACCCGCAACATCACTCATACTAACGGCAGGCGGTAGACTTTACTATCGCTATGGTTCCTCTCACATATTCCTCCTGTAACTCTGGCTCTTTATGTTTAAATAGGGATGGGAAGTTTCACACCTTTTCCATATAAGAAAAATCAAATAGATAATAAATGATACCGTTTATCAAGATAATGAGTCTCTCTGTAGTTTTGACAATGTACTTTTCATTTATCTTCCAAAAGTTGTTCGTTTCATACTGAACAAGGCGGTTATCATATATAGCTACAATGCTACAGGTAAATCTATGTGTTCCATCCACAAAATTCTCTTCCGACTGTCCAACTTGCGGTCAATGATTAATCCTTTGTAAATAGGAATGATGCTACGTGTAAGAACCACGCGCTGGCAGGCACTCTCTCATCAATAATAAATCAGAAAATAAAATTTTGACAGAAACAGTGTAAACATGGAGGGTCGTCTCATTCAACTTGTTGTCTGTGCTCACACACAGACACACACTACATTCTCAAGTCACAGCTCTCTGGAAATGAATCAACGTAGTAGTAAACTATCTAAACTTTTGAATGAGACTGCCTTAATTGTTAGTTTCAGTATAGTAGTCGTAGTCGTACTAGCATAAGGATATGATGTTGTGCTAGGATGCATACACTAAAAGGGAAGAAGAAACCTTAAGATAGAGAATAAAAGATGTAAGGATTGATTGACACGTTGAAGGGGGGACGAGGCGTTCGTCTTCACCATTGGATCCATAATACTCGTCGTACACATACGAGTAAAATGAATGAGGTTTGTCGAGGCGTGTGAAGAAGTTGTTGTGAAGTTGTTGTCATTCGACTTCATTGAGCAATAATACATGGAAGAAGCCTCCCATGGAGCTCTCATATGTTAGAAACTAACGGGTTCACAGTGTGACAGTCAGTCCTTTTCAACTTCCCCTTCGTCTTTTTATCTCTACAATTCTCCAGAAACAATAAGCATACATGGTAGATTTGACATGGTCTTAAACTACGACGACTACTACTACTCTCTGTGGTATTTGATCATCATTCATGTATAAATCCAGGCTACTAAATATATAT
>JAQFYD010000935.1:0-14374 GCA_034694225.1 Bourletiella hortensis
AATCTAATAATCTGTTTATCATATGTTCCGTCTTCAGATGGAGGAAACTACAAGGTAGAGGTCTGTGTATGAGCGCCCATTTCAAGCTGTTAAAATTTCCTATAATTAATTCGTTCACATTGTTTTACGTTCGTACTAAAAGTGCGTCAGTTCGTATTGAGGCTAGATTAGTAGCTGACACTTTCTAAACCGTGTGCTTATGCACATAGGTGTGTTGTACGAAGTACACAGAAAGAAGTACATAGATTTTGCTGTATAGAAAGCCGGTCATTGTTCATTCGGTAGTTTATAAGCGATAGAGTTGCAGATAAACCGAAAAATCCTTCAACTTGGATCCCACTGTGACCCAAGTTAGCCAGATTTTATGACAGATTTAACAGCAGAAGTCAATCTGTAACCCTTCAATGAGCTTTCCCTATTCTTTCGACTTTGATATTTTGAATCAGGAATAATGCTTACATTGAATGATGCGTTGACGTGTGGCAGTGAGGCTAAGCCTGATCGTTGGCATTGCATTGTATTGACCCGGATGGGAGAATAAAAAATGATTTACATGGAATAATGGGCATGGTGGAAAGAAAGAACGCTTTACGGTGACGAAACTGCGCTATTATGCATAAGCTCATGCTCATAAGAATTTCAGAGGTAGCGAAAAGCGCCAGGAGCACATGCTCCCAATCCACTTTACAACGCAGAAGGATAGGTGTAATAAGTTGTGTTCAGAACATTTTGAACAGTGTATAAAACTAGTACTGCTACTGTACAGGAAAAAAAGGTGTGGAGGGGGTTTTATGGGTATAAGTGGCAGTACTAAATGAATAGGAAAGTAGAGGAAGCGAGGTGGACTGCACACCTACAGCACTAGTACTAGTATTATTATTATTAAATGGGAAAGAAAGTGTAGCTTCAGGTGGAGAGATAGCCATTATTATTGCATGTCGGAAGAGTAAATGGAAGGATGGAGCAGACTAATACTTTTCTCAAAGTTAGGAAACAACAACAAGTTTGCATGATGATCTACTCTGATGTTGTATCGTGTGTTCTTCACTTACCGCTCCTTTCAAGCATACGTACATATGACTAACGACCGTATGCTCACGGAAGCCAAGTTTGCAGAAAGTGAGAAGAAAAATCATGTTGGACAAGGGGAAGGCCAGGAATTCTGTAGAATCCCGAATGGGTTTACCTCTTTTCTCTCCTTGACTTCCTCCAGCGGCAGGAAATTAACTTAAGTCGATGAATTTTATGCGGACAAACAGTTGTACTCGTGGTGTTACAAGCAGTAGTCCTCCTGTTCCTTCTCTCTTTTCTTGTCTTACTACATCGAGTCACTATGAGGTTGCTCATAGAGCTAAACCCTTTTCATTCCGCTTTCACCTCACGCTTCGTCAACTGCCAACTGCATTTAGAAAAGACACTGAATAAATTTCCACAGCTAAACGATAAACTGGCAGGTTTGACTTGTGTTTCCTTTTGATCACATTTGGGAAGCGAGATGTGGCACAGAGTCGCACGCAGTGTGTCGGTGTTTATCTCTGTACATAGCTGCCGGAGCATACAGAACACTAAACGTTGTGACAACTGAGGAGCTTCTACTCTTTTTTACACAGCCCTTGTCTTTGTGGTCCTAAAGTTTTACAGACCGTTTATTTGTACGCGTCAGAGCCGTACCTGCAACAATGTTGTCGGGTCACTAGGAGTGTTTACCCCTAAACTACGGCAAGTTACATCAATAACGGGAGGATATTCGTTCCTTTTGCCAATACCTTCTAACTTTAAATTATATTCTATGGCTGAAATGTCGATAGGGGAAGGAAAGAGTGTAAGTATGCATCAATGAATGGAAAAGGACAACGGGAGTTGGGCACGGAACCCACAAATGCTGCAGGAGTCTCCTGCTGTATAGCTCTATAGTTTTAACTGACCATAAAGTGTCTCAAGCGAAAATTCTTTCGGGCTTTTTTACCTCCTCTCACGGATTAGTCCGCTTTGAACGGTAGACCAGTGTGTTACAGTCATTCCGTCCAGTGTTTCTTCTGTATAAGCTCCCTGTTCACCTCCCAACTAAAACTCTAACTACCTCGCTCCGGTGTCGTTCTTGTTTTGCAGCCAGCACGACAGTTGCCGAGACAGAAATATTTACAACCTACGTTTTCTTATTATTCTGTCATTGCAACCATTGCGGAATGTGGTTTTCTGGCCCTGGTCACTTCTGGCAGCACATATTTCTCGCTCAACTGTTCTGCAATTATTCATAGTGGAAACTTTTATAAAATAGGTAGTGTTTGTCCATGAGCTCCCACAAACCTTGGAAATAGAAAGGAACTAAAGTCCTGACGGAAAACAACGAACGAGTAGTGCTAGGCCATCAGTGTCAACTTTTCATGTCACAACTTAAATTGCGGGATATCCTGGATGCGACTGGAAATGACAGATTCCAATTAAAAGTGTTGATAATACAGTGGGAACAGAAGTATTGTAGAATCATGAGGTGAAATAAGAGTGAGTCGATTTTCCACATTTATTCAGTCGTTCGTGTGTTTCCATCACTCCCTTCTTGGCTGTGATAAGTGACGCGTTGTCGCCTATGAACACAGAGTGAAAAGTTCCTCTAATTCCCCATCTCCTCGCAGATATACTGAATCTTAAGCAGACGAGGGAGGAAAAATATGTAAAGCCCTCTTACACATTGGCCTGTATAACGACACAAACGTATTTCACGGTGCGAACCTATCTTTAGTGAATTGAATTGGGCCGCAGTGACTGGGACGCTATTGAATATTGAATACTTAGGAAAAAGGTTATGCGAAAATCTACTGCTGAACATCCACTGACTTCCACTTCAATAGAGAAACAAAGGTGACAAAAGAAATTTGTTAAGTGTGTGTAGGCTGCATAGGAGAAAGTGTGAGTCCTCTAAAAACTGTGTTATGGCTATGCAGAAGTGGTTCATCGATTCAACTGATACGAGAAGGAAATGCGGTCTCTTCTTTTTTGTCGGCTGAAGTGTCGAACAAAGCAGTAAAAGGTGCTTCACTCTAACTTGTGGCCTTCGTCAATTAATAACATCGCATCTAAAATGTTTCCATAACTCGTCGAACAGCTTTCATTCATATTGGAAACTAGAAACCATAAAAACTTGGCGCATTTCCAAAGTGCTGAAGCGAGTTACAGTTCAAACGAGTTATTGGCTTGATTAGGCTTATACCACTTTTGGAACACTCATTGGAAGTAGACTAGCTTGCAGTACAGAAGATGCTGCGTGACTTTTGCGAAGAAAGCCCGCAACAGTTTGCGTAACCGTCGTTTTGAAATCGTCTTCACTACATTCATTGGGAAAGCGGGCTTCGAATTCTGCTTCGACTTTCTCCAGTGTGGGAGTAGGTCTTTTGTTATGAGGAGTGCAGAGATTATGGTCTCCCAAAACATGTGTAGATGAACATGTTTTCCTTAGAGGATCATTGTATTGAGATTGTTGGCATAATCCACCCTTTTCATTTTTGAATGCCGTTGACGTGTTAAGAAAGTGAAAGCCACACATCACAGTAATTATTTAACCCGCGTGCTAATGAAGACCACAAAGCTGCCTGAGATGAGATGCAGGGCTGTGCATAAAAAATTAAAAAGTTTTGCTGAAGCTCTTATGAAGTAGAAAACTTTGATGAGAAGAAGAAGGAGACGCAGGCGGAGAAGGATTAAAATTTCATAAAGATTACCTGTGAAAGCGGAGGATAATTAAAGCAAAAATGTGAAAAAGTCCGCGGAACTGTAATGCATGTTTCAGCTTTGGAAGGGACGTTGGAATTATTTAGAGATGGAGAAAATTGATGAAAGTGACAGCAGCGGTGTAGTGTTTCGTGCATGGACGATGGTACTGAAGACGAGACAGGTTTGTCTTCTGGGTGCGGTCTGTCAAAAACAAACTACAAGATATACGAGCTTTCAGATTTGTTCCAACAGTGGGAGTTGTAGGTGAGGTGGTGGTGAAAATTAATGGAGAAGACAGGAAGACGTGACCACGTTGACGTGATCGAACCATCACCAAAACATAAAATAGGCTTCCGCAGCGGTGGCAAATTCGTTAGTACTTTCTATTACATTGTTTTCTGAAACTTCTGGTCGCCAACATGTTCAACTCGGCAGCCATGTTTCTGGAGCGGCGGTGCTCTTCACAGTTGGATATTCCCACTTTGTGGATCGAAAGAGAAGACGAGGATAGAGAGGCATTAAGGTGGCAACATGAGAGAGCGCGACAGCGCGAGAAAGAGAGAAAGCGCCGTGCTAGGCATAACCGGCAAAGACACTCCATCCCTTCTGCTGTGCAATCTCAGCTTGGAGACCGTAAGGACCATTCCAAATTACATGGGCCAGATCGCCTTATCGCTACGACTTCTTTGGGTGGAGTCGCCTCCATGGCTGAAGATCCTGGTGGAGGCGACACGGGTATATCCACAGCGACACCATCCACCGTGGCCTTGGCATCCACACCGCTTTCACCCACCGTTCCAACGTTGGGTGACACTCAGGAGGATCCTACTAGAGAAAGTGCAGCGGCACCGGCAGCCTCTATTCTTAGGGATGCAGACATTATTCAGTTCCCAATCTTGAATCCTCTTATGCTAAAAATGAAGCCCAGAGTGCAAAATCCACCTAAGCATCAGCATTCTTGTCCGTCCGAAAGTCAGACTTTTCACAGAATGGGTACTAAAACTAATGTACGACATAAGTCACATGGATTCCTTGACGGGGTCTTTCCTTCACTCAGTCGGCGGAACAGGTTTGACGCAACAAGAATTTGGCGAAAAAGGAAAGAATTTGCAAACTTTGACAGATAATGTCCATTTTCCCTTTGACTAAATATAGCGACCTTAGCAGTGACAGCAGTGAGACCGGCGGCAACAGCAGTAGTGACGGCGGCTTAGTTCAGGGATTCAAAAAGCAACGGACGAAGAGGGAAAGAGACCGGCTTGTCAAGCCGCCCATCGCTACCGCGTCACCTGTTCAGGTATATTGGGAACGGGGCTTTTAAGGTCAAAGGTGACACAGGGCCGTCCTTGTTGTTATTTCGTCTTGTCGAGACAGGAAAAAGAGTCATTTTTCTTCCATATGCTATTTGTTGGACTCTGAGAGTTAACTTAACTAGGTTGACTCAGAAATTGTTCCAATTCTAAGTTTAAAGAAGAAAAGGTTGAGATATGTGGTTTCCGGCATGGAGTGCTATTGATGATTCATTTCCTCTTCATAATGTTAGCGTAAGTCGCACGAATCGCATTGGACATGTGGATGTGGTCTATCCTTGTTTTGGGCTAGAGAACAAGTTATGTTATGTACTCTGTGAGCTTTTATTGCCGAATTATTCTGGGGTATGGCAGTTTGGTGCTGTATTTAATAGCTGGGTTATTCGTTTGCGAATGTTGTAAAAACAATTGGGAAATTGTGTTCGAGGTGTCCAATGCCTGTAGATGCACCGAACGTGGTACGCAGTGGCCATACTTTATTGGGCATAGAGTCAGATTGAGATTACTTCTGTACACCTGAATATCAGTGAAAGTTGCACTCGTTAAATAACGAATTTTGATCTGGTTTTTTATTTGCAGGTATTATCATTGGGAGCGGACGTCCTTCCCGAATATCGTCTGCAGTCACCTCGCATACATAAATGGACCATTCTTCATTATTCACCCTTCAAAGCCGTATGGGACTGGCTCATCCTTCTTCTTGTGATGTACACTGCGATTTTTACTCCTTACGTTGCAGCTTTCCTACTTAACGAACCTGGTTATACCGGTGTTGAAAGCAAGAGTTCCAAATCATTTGCTGACGACCCGCTTGTCACCATCGACTTCATAGGTAACAACGTTTTGAAAATCTCAAAGACATTTTCATGATTTCATGCCCGAGTCAGGGTCAATGTAGCTAATGACCAGGGTATCATAACAGATGATATTGGTTCTTATCAGCCGTAAAGGAAAGTTCTTTTCATTTGGCTGGTTCGTGTCATGTAACGAAGTGCCAAATTTTCGTTGCTAGGACTTTCAGGTTCAATCTTTTTGGGCATATCCAGTAATGACGTTCATGTGATAAGGAAATGATGGGTGTATTGTCTATAGGATACGTCTAATAGACTCTAATATATCGATGATGATGGAAACGATTTGGCCTGATACTATTGACCTTTTTAATGTCGTAACCTTTTCCATGGCAAAGCTAGCTAGGATATACCTTTTCACGCCGTTCTAGTGTTCACTCGAGTGTGAAATTGAAATATCCCCTTAGCCACTATCAAGTAGCGCATGCGAAGGCTTTTGTGGCAAATGTTGAAGAGATTAGCAGTTAGCTCGTGATTTGACAACAGTCGACGTATGCGTTATTTTACATGCAGGGAATCAAAGAAGTCTCAGTAATTTTTTACGAAGTCTCGAGTCAGTAGTGAGAAGTAGCCGTACGGGGTTCTTGATTTTGCAAGTTTTAGGAAGAATGTGGATGCGAACTTAAACTAAAATCATGCTGAATTTATTTACAGTTGATATCATGTTTATCGTGGACATTCTTATAAACTTTCGTACAACTTACGTAAACGCTAACGATGAAGTAGTTTCGGACCCTGGAAAAATCGCCATCCATTATTTTAAAGGCTGGTTCATTATAGACTTGGTTGCAGCCATCCCATTTGACCTTCTGCTCTACCTATTCGGAAAAAGTTTAAATACAGATGAGGTAAACTGTGATTATTTTAAAAATTCGTTCTGAATTAGTTAATTCTGAAGTTAATTTTATCTTAGATTAAATTTTGTTGATATGTAATAGCTCCCTGTAAACGCTTAAGTTTTCCAATCGTTAAAGTTGAAATTGTTTAAGAGTGTAAGAAAAGTGAGTTCCTCTGAAGTATTTAACTTTGGTTTTACCGTATTGAGGAATTTGTGTGGGCTTCAGGCGAGCAACTAGAACGTAGTACGAGGTATCAATGTGAGCCTAGTACATGATTTTTTAATGTATTGTTTTTTGGTCTAGACGACGACGTTGATTGGACTGCTGAAGACAGCGAGACTGCTAAGGCTGGTCCGTGTTGCCCGTAAAATTGACCGTTATTCCGAATATGGAGCAGCAGTCTTGCTTCTTTTGATGGCAACATTCGCCTTGATCGCACACTGGCTAGCTTGTATCTGGTATGTTCACTGTTGAATCGAAGGAGTTAAATGAAATAGGAAAACAAATGATTGTACATAGCGAAGCATCTAAAACCTTGCGTGTTGGTTGTTTACGTATACAGGTACGCTATTGGTCATGCGGAAAGGTATTCAATGGACAGTAAGCACATCGGGTGGTTGGACCATTTAGCAGTTGATACGAAGCAATATTATGAAAGTGAAAATATGACCATGAGAGGACCCACATTAAAGGTATTACACTTTTTGAAGTTATATCGCATCACGAAATGTTGCTGGGGCGCTGCTATCATGCGGTGGAATTTCAAAATGCATATTTTTTGTTTCTAGTCACGCTACGTTACAGCCTTATACTTTACATTCAGCAGCTTGACATCCGTCGGGTTCGGAAATGTTTCCCCGAACACGGACAACGAGAAAATATTTACTATTTGTGTCATGCTCGTAGGATGTAAGTGAATCTAAAATTTACACACTTTTTGTACTTCTTGTTGCATTCAGTTTTTACGGGAAAGTTTTAATGGGTTGTGTCGAGGCAAAATTATGGATAATTTTCATTACCTCTTCTTTTTTTATAGCCTTAATGTACGCTAGCATATTTGGCAATGTTTCCGCCATTATTCAGCGCCTTTACTCAGGAACAGCTCGCTATCATACGCAGATGCTTCGTGTCCGCGAATTCATCCGGTTCCATCAAATACCTAACCCTCTAAGACAACGGCTTGAAGAGTACTTTCAAGTGAGTTGTTCTGCTACATGATTAATTATATAATCACTTCAGAACTGCTAAATTTCTCTTTCCATTTCATAGCACGCATGGACATACACTAATGGTATCGATATGAACAGCGTTCTCAAAGGGTTTCCTGAATGCCTGCAAGCAGATATTTGCCTTCATTTGAATCGGAATTTGCTCAATAATTGCCCTGCTTTCGCTGGCGCTTCACAAGGATGTCTTCGGTAAGGTTCCTTTGTAAAGTGATGTTCTATTGTTGTGCTTGAGTGCTGTTCTGCCAATATCACGGTTCGAGGAAATTACATGAAAACTGTCTGCAATGAACAGAGCTTTATCGATGAAATTTAAAACGACACATGCACCCCCTGGAGATACACTTGTCCACAGAGGAGATGTTCTCACGGCACTGTTTTTTATCTCGAGGGGCTCTATAGAGATCCTTAAGGATGACATCGTCATGGCAATATTAAGTAAGTCTGAAAGGGCGAAAATGTAGAACTTAACCTTTAACTCATTGTTTTTCCTAAATTATACTCCCTGTTCATTATTCTGTGTTTGCAGGCAAAGATGATATATTCGGAGAGAATCCATGTACCCATCTCACTATCGGGAAGTCTTCGTGCAACGTTCGTGCCTTAACTTACTGTGATCTTCATAAAATTCTTCGGGATGACCTTCTAGATGTTCTGGATATGTATCCAGAGTTTGCTGATTCCTTCTCTTCGAACCTTGAAATTACATTCAACCTTCGTGATGTAAGCCTTAGTCTTTCCGAGAATTTAAAACCGTCACGGTAGCGAATACGATCACTATTGTTTTGAATCTTTGTCAGGATGAACTTTCTGGCGTTGACCCGAGGGTTGCTAGGTACAAGTCATGCTACGGTGGAGGTGTTTCACGGTCCAGCTCAATGGATAGGGATTCTGACCCTAGGCAAAAAGCCTATAGGCCTCCACGGATGCGCCTGATGCAACATAACAAAGCACAATCTACGGACGAGAGGTGTGAAATAGCAACTGCAAAGCATGAAAACATGTTCGCTTCTCTTAGTTGCCGAAAATGTTGCAGGTGAATAATAGAAAATTCTCACCGAAGTTATTGTTCCATGTTTCTTAGCAGTACCGATGACAATGGGGATGATGGAGGGACCAGGCGTGCAAGTCTTAGTTCATGCGTTAATCGTATCAGTGATTCCGTGGACTTGGCTCCGACTAAATCAGGCATAGACACATCTGCTATCGAGATGGAGGTGAAGCCAGATCGAAGGACGGCAGCGCTTGGACGTGACGATAGACGCTCAGCTAGAATTAGTGCAGCTATGCAGCAGCAACATTCCTCTCAGTGGAGCCCACCTCGGTCCGACTCAAGTCCATTGCATAAGCGAATGGATGAGCTCAGTAGGTAAGTACATCTATCGATGGTTGATGAGGTCATGCGGAATAGGTGTTGCGCAATTTTCATGGTTTAGAAAACCATCTCGACATTATAATAATAGAATTGAAAGCCTAAAAATCAATTTATCACTTTCGCAGGCAAATGTTACTCTTGGAAAAGAAGGTAGCAACGGACTTCAAGTCCATCCTTAACATTCTGCAGGATATGCAGGCCACACAACGTGTTGCCGATGTGCGATCTGATCACATCGTAGATCAGCAGTCAGCTCGACCGCTAATGGAGCGGACAGCGAGTGTTCATCCTGAAGATGAAACGACTCACGGTGGTCTAGGCGACGGCACTGGCAGTTGCTCTCCCGTGTCCACGGCTTTCCCTTTGCAGTCGAAACTCGTAGCTGCGAAGCCTATTTTCGTGGCTGATCTCGATACGGATAAAGGTGTTAGTTCATTACCCTTTGACAGCCACAGCTTCCCTGTACGGTCTGCCTCTCAGCCGACTGATCTCAATCGGGTAATGCAGCCTTGAAGCATTGACTAAATTTCGTTCATGGGGTACTAGCACTAGCATATGTAATCAGAATTCAAAATCATACGTAAGTTAGTAGCTTTCCCCCTCTCTTCTAATGATCATCCCAGAAACGCCAAAGAAGAAATTAGTATTTTAATTAGTGAGTTTCTGCTGTATAAATTCATAACCTTATAAATTTAAAACTTATGGATGAATTTTGAGGTTGTGTTAGTGTATAGAAGTGAAAGGTAGAAGTTACTACCCATGTTTTATTTTTGTCTATGATTGCATAATTTTTTAATTATTTATTACAGCGTGGTTGGGTTGAAACGAGCCGGGAGGATTCCAAAGGAAGTGATCCAGACTCGTGGGATATTCCAGCTCAAGCCCCTATTGCTCGCCTTGAAAGCTTGGATGAACTGGATCATGCTCAGGTAATGCCATAAGGTAGTACGGCATGATAAAATAGAATGGGTGAAACTCGTGTTTTAATATCCAGTGTTTTAATATTCTATCTAAATGATTCTTAAGGACGACTTCACACTTCAAGCCGACGAAAGTGATGCGAAAGCACGGCTGTCCAAAAGCAATTCCAGGTCATCTGATGTATAGCGTACTCTGCTTTACGAATTGAATAAATGGAGTCAACACGTCGTTATCAGAAACCCCCTGTATTACATTTCGTGGTCTGTCGAAGACAACAGCATTAACTCAGTTAGCTTTGTAGTTACTGAAACCATCATTGAGTCACAGAAAAGACGCTGTAAGGAACTTATACAATATTTTGGCATAGTGTGCGTTTGAGTCTATTTTTGTTTGTATGATAAGGTCACACGTTTTGGTCACTGTTTTGATCGCAAAAAATCTCGAAAAAGTTGCCACATTACTATGGTATTAATCTCCATTCGCTTTTTCGACTGCGGCTGCTCATTTGTAGCAAGTTATGTAATTGCCTTTTCAGGAACTCACAGTAATTTGTGATATTTCATATGCATGAGGTGTGCAAGGTTTCATTATTTCAAATTGCGATTGAGAAGAGACTCACCACAGTGGTAACAGTTGTGAAAATATTTTGCGAGTGCGGTCGGATACGTAAGAAATAACTTAACGAGATGGATGGATCAAAGATATGACCAAAATCGAATTCCTCAGCACCTAATGGTGTCTAAGTTCCCAATTTTGCCCAGCACAAGGTTTGGAGGAAATTTGGGGATGTAATAAGTATAAGTGGAGCACATGGTGTTTCTGAGTCGAGGATAAGAAATCAATTGCGTACAGGAAATGCCTTAGAAATATTTTGTGGGACTTGAGTGCTATGAATGAACGGTCGAATGAGTGTGCTATTAGTGTTTGTGTGGGAGTAACGATGGATCAGTTGATTTTCTACTTGCAAAATGTCTGCTACTACGGCGTCGCCTTATAAAGCGTAGGTCATTTTTACTGCACACATTGATTGCAAAGACTCGGATTAAATGGTGAGAATTGGTGCAAGGAGGAACAAAAGTGTAAATTCTGTAGCAAGTCGTGCGAAATTTAAAGAATTTTGTGAGCCTGGCAAGCTGGAATGCTCTTTGCACGGGAAAGTATACCAAACTGGAAGTAGTGAAACAAGAAAAGTAACTCAGGATTTTCGCGTAGCTGCTAGTGAAACTTTTGGTAGTTCCTGTGAACAGGCTTTTACAAGTTGCGTGAGAAAAGTAGTAGTAATAATTATCATAGTTGAGCACAGGGCACATTTGAATAGAAATACTGCGAGACAGAATAGTTCTTACGTAAACGCCATTGTAAAATATGTATAGTTTTCACTTGTTAGTACGCATGAGTTTTCGATCGATACGTAATGGAACTGGGCTTCTTCTCGACTGCTGTCGAGCTGCTACTGTGCTGGTGCTGATGTAAGTTCGTTGTTATGGACGGGTTGCTGAAAGATTTGTTCTCGATTAGCAGCAGTGCTGATAATGACGATAGGATTTGGCAGGTCTTTGCCTAGGGGAAACAAAAATAAAAGATGACTGTGATGTTTCATCCATTTCGCCTCCTCGCTTGGTTTTTGAGGATTTTCACCTGTTATGACAACTTAATATGAAAAATCGCAAAAAGTTATCCAGGGGCATTACATTATGATGATATAATTGTAACAAAGGTAATAAATTATTATTGCTTAGAATTGTTAGATTAAGATTTCGTTATCATTTTCGTTACGTATTATTACTATTATTATGAGAGTAAGCACGGTGCCGTGAAGAAGCCAACAAATGCTACTGAAGTCTCCTCCACTGTATGTCAGTAGTACAAGGAAGATATAAATCTCACAAATCTTGTGCACGAATTCACCAAGATACAATAATAAGGATTCTTATAATATTCAAGTCGACGGTAGGAAGTATTTAACTAATTGCTTCTACACTGAGCCACTGTTGCTTCGAAGAAAGAACAAAAGAATGAGAGCTGGATTCTCAGATGACTCCAGTATATTGTAAAAACAGAGAGCAGCAGACATAACTCATTTATAATACTTAGCAATTTTCTTTACGAGGCTACGTTAGCCTACGCAGCACATTTACGTACTTCAGTATGATTATAATAAAAGTTGCCTTGGTTATAGTCAAAGATACAATAAAAGATTTAATCCACGCTATACTATCGTTTGTTGCATTCTTAGTCATAGTAAAGTGCGCCACAACTTCAGAATCACACGACTCGCACCTGAAGGTAAGTAACTACACAGATCATGTCGCTGAATTCAACTCCAGATAGACCACTCAGGTACGCATAAAGCGTGAATGCAACTGCTCTTATCCATGTTGCACTTTATTTAAACAGAGTAAAGAAACCTAAGTTAGCAATATACAATAGTAACAAATCAAAATTTGGAAAAATGGTAAATGTTTACGGTAGTTTAGTAAGTGGGAGGTGGTGGTGGCGCAGGCCGTGGAGGGGGTGGTGGAGCAAAGCCTTGAGGGAAGCCGTGTCCGGGACCTGGAGGTGGCGGAGGCATGGGTGGCCATGAGTTCGGCAGGCCCCAGGCCATTGACATCGGAGGGAACTGAGATGGAGGGGGAGGAGGCATACCCATGTTCGGTGGCATCCCAGGTGCCATACCCATATGACCCATCATGTGCCCTTGCAGGGCTGATGGAGGCGGAGGTGGAGGGGGCATGACAGGCGGTGCGGTTGGAGGCGGCGCATCGGCAAACAACTGGTTTGGTCTGTCAGTTTGTGTTAACGGATTCTGAGCCGCAAGCAGTCTACAAACAAACCACAAAAGTAATTTAAAATAAGAACAACCCTCTACGAACATCACTCTTGTTTGATAGCAAATTACCGTTCAGCCGCTGATCCGTGCCTCTCACCCTTCGAGTCTTTTTTGAACGCATACGACACTGAGATGGGGCGGTTGCAAAGGTACTGCCCATTCATTGCATCAATCGCAGCATCAGAAGCTTCAAAGCTGGCGTAGTTCACAAACGCAAATCCTTTAGAATTTCCGCTTTCTGGATCCCTCATGATCTGCAATGCACAGACAGTCAACGATGAGCACCAACACCACTACTAATCTAAACATTATTCGTCATTTCATTTCATGCGTTCCAGCATTACCTTCGGTGTTTGCAGAATTACACCAAAAGCAGAGAATGTATCATAGAGGAGCTTCTCATCCACCTCGGGATCCAGGTTGCCTATGAAAACATTTGCACCAACATCCAAGTTCTTCTGATGGGCTGATGCCTTGTTTACTCTAACGGGCTTCCCGTAAAGTTTTATCATATTAAGAATCCTGATAGCATAATCTGCGTCATCTTCACTGATAAATTCCACGAAACCATAGCCTTGATGATTTAGCGACACACGGTCTTTTGGCATATGAACATTGACTGCAACAAACAAATAACCACCGATGTATAAATATCACGCTAGTACAATTGTTGGAATCGGACTGGTCATGTACATATCACTTCTTACCCACTGGTCCAGCTTGGACAAATAATTCCCAAAGAAGTGTTTCCGATACTTTCTCATCGAGCCCACCCACATAGACGGTGGCATCTGAAACACGAAGCGATATCCATTAGATCACAGGCAATCAATTAACAGCCAATAATAATGAGACAGACCGGTCACGAGTACAAATATCACAATGCTTTTATTCAATGTGCTCCACATTAAGCACAGGATCAAGACGAAATTAATAACTCGAAAATAATTTAATAAAAAGTAGATTCATTTAAGATGAACTGCATCAGCAAAAATATGGACAGTATGAATCAAAACTTGGATCGGAAGATGCAATCCTCCAACAACTCCAACTCACTACACATAAACGTACGTACGTACCGGAAATCGCATTGCATTTTTACAGTACAAAAGCCAGCCTAAAAATGAAATTTTTGTGCAAACGCAATAACTGCTTCATAAAACATGACATTACTGTGCGATCTGAAAATTCGGAAGGATTTTTATAATAGAAAATTGAAATTATTGTTACCTTGATTTCTTTCCGCAATAGGTCCTGCAGCCATCTTGACACAAACTTAAATTTTCCCGCGCTAGTTCTGCCAAGCATAACTTA